>MU226225.1:3158318-3218628 GCA_018584345.1 Thuja plicata
TCCAAAATCATCCTCTCTAATGAAGAAAAGAAGTCCAATTTATAGAAAACCATGGAAAGAGAGTGAAGAGTTTCTTGAAAAGAAACAGTTGTCTCTTCATTCTCCATTTGAGACAAATAAGCAAAGAGTATTTAAATAAAAGAGTGAATTATTGCCACATAAGTGTCCTTTCACATGGAATTCCTTTTTGAGGATAATTCACCCAATAATTAAATAACCCTTCAATTCCTTTTATGTATATTATCCAAAGGGCGTGGAATTGATTTAATTAAAAGCACTTAGGACTTTAGGATTAAATCAATTAATCATAGGGATTTTTGGCTAATAATCATTGAGAATTAGGAATTAAATGTAATGTCAGATTTATGCAAATTTGGGTTTTTTGCATTTGAAACTTAGTCAATTAAAGTCAATTAGGAGAATAATTTGCCTAATACAATAGGACTTCGAAGATGAGAAAATGCACCAAAATTGATTGGATTATTATGTGCCAATTTTGGGGTATTACGCTACTTACCACCAGTGTATCAAATTCCCACATAATGGGGTGGAAGTGACGATTCTTGCATATGCCAATTATACTTGCAATAATACTAAGGCAGGTAATATGGTCCCGCATAACAAGGAAGCTCCAAACGAGATTGTTCCTGAGACTACCAAAGACATGGTTATGAAATGCTTTGGAAAGACCTTAAAACTTGAAGAAACAGGTATGGGAGAATACAAGCTAGACATGACCCCGTCATTGACAGAACTTCCAGTGTCACCAAGATCCTATGGAAAACGTTCCTCATCATTCAAACCTGCTGCATATCGAACACCATAAATTCACAAAGCAACTGGCATGGTTAAAGCATCTACCTCTCATGAGGATGACAAAGAAGAACAAGTAGTTTTGGCTTGGCTTTACAAGGGAGAACCAAAAGAACAAGAGGTAAAACATGTGGAAATATCCTCGAAAAAGTATGGTAAAGGATACAATCTACTCAAACAAATGGGGTATAAAGGAAAAGGACCTTTAGGAGACAAAGGAAAAGGCCTTATTCAACCTGTACACATGGAATTTAGGGGTACCAAAGTTAAAATAGGGTTAGGTTTCAATTATAAATCTGAAGACCCCTCTTCAAAGGATAGTTTGATCGCTGACAAAGGAAGTGATGAAGAAGAAGAAATAGAACTAGAACAATGGTCTTTGAAAGATTATTACATATTGGCACAACAAACCCCAAATATCAAGGAGAGAGGTATGTACCTAGATTTGAGGTACCACAAGACACTCATATCCCTCTGTTACCACCAGCTACTATTCAAGAGGTAGAAGAAACAACAGAAGACAATCCAACGGTACCATTGATAGCAATAGCTACTGAAGACACACCTCGACAACAAGATTCACATCCTAACTGGGGGCAGTAAGTCATAATTTCACATGTCCTTGATTTACCACACTTTGATCTACAAGTGGATAATAGAGTACATCAGGTAACTATTGTTGAATTCTTGAACAGGTTTGATGATGAAATAACAGACTCCCATGATTATGAGTGGGATGATCTATCTGTTTCCATAAAAAACATCAAAATAGACATAATTCACATGTTTGCAGCTCCATTAGAATATAGAGAACATTCTAACACTAGTCCTAGCGATGTTCATATTCCTAAAGCACAGGGGGTATCCCTTCCCCCACTCATTGATGAAGAAACTAGCATTTTCCTAGACCTGGAAGAAATTCAGAGGCTACAAGCTAGGAGCCTCCTTTTACGAATAGATGAAGATGCAAGTTCCACTAATGAGTCACTAGAGTTCGGTCCACATATAACTAAAAATGACTTTGATAATGATGATCCGAGTCTTATTGATCTAAACATTGATGAAATAGACTTAACAGAGCATGTCATGTCAGTTAATAGTCTTGATGCTGACGGGATGTTGTCCTTCCCAAAATCCAACTCCTTGTCTCTAATAAACCCGGACCTAATTTATTGGACTAATATAGATCCTACTCATATCCTAGACTTCCCTAATGACTACACCTTGGCTTTCTATCTAAACTCTTGTGAACCTTACCCTTCTTCCACCAATGCAAGGAACGTGAACATGTCATAGGAGGATATCAAGTTTCTTAGTCACAAATTGAAAAATAAAAAGAAGAAAATAACTGATGATGAAAACCACATTGTGGCAATGTCAGATTCTAAAAAGTAAAAACAAAAGATGTATCTAATGTTGAAAACCTCTCAGAGATGCCAAAGGATGAGACTCTTGATATCCTCCCAGAGCACTTTCAAGAAAGATCTTCAGTTCTGATAGAACCAACATAACCAGTTAACTTGGGCACAACTGGAGATCCTCAAATTGTTCACCTAGCACAATCTTTGACAAAAGAAGAGAAGACACAATTCATTGAGTTCCTGGAAGAGAAGAAGATCAACTTTGCATGGTCTTACATAGATATGCATGGCCTAGATCTTGAATTTATAATGCACCATTTGTCTATAGCTCCTGGGATTAAACCCGTGAAACAAAAACTCAGAAATATGCATCCTCATGTTGCATTATTGGTAAAAGCAGAGCTAGAGAAATTATTGAAAGTCATCGCTTACGCAGGATGGATTTCCAATGTGGTCCCTGTATCTAAATTAGATAAATCTATCAGGATCTGTACAGACCTTAGAGATTTAAAAAATGCATTTCCTAAAGATGATTTTCCACTACCTAATATTGATATGATCATAGATCTAATAGCAGGCTACCAAATGTACTCATTAATGGATGGTTTCTCAGGCTATAACCAAATTAAAATTGCTCCTGAAGATCAAGAAAAAACCGCATTTATATGTGCATGGGGAACCTTTTGCTAGAAAATTATGGCGTTTGGGTTAAAGAATACAAGTGCTACATATCAAAGAGCCATGACTACTATATTCCATGATATGATGCATAAAAACATGGATGATTACGTGGATGACACCTTAGCTAAATCAAAAGAAATAAATGCTCATATTGATGACTTAAGGAAAATATTGGATCGTATGGAGCAATTTCAACTCAGGCTCAATCCAAAGAAATGTGCCTTTGGGGTCCAATCAGAAAAGCTCCTAGAATTTATTGTCTCAACAAAAGGAATTGAGGTAGACCCAGCAAAAGTCAAGGCTATACTAGAAATGACTCCTCCACACAACATTAGTCAAATGAGGACATTACAAGGGAGACTCCAATCAATCAAGAGGTTCATGTCACAACTTGCAGACAGAGCACAACCCTTTACTAAAGCACTACACAAAGGTGTCACCTTCAAATGGGATGAACATTATGAAACCAACTTCAAAGAATTAAAAGAGTACCTGGCTACTCCTCCTATTCTTATGGCACCCATCCATGGAAAGACATTACTCTTGTATATTTTAGCTATAGCCACATCACTAGGGGTATTTCTATCACAAGAGGATGAAACTAAAAAGGAAAGAGCAATCTACTACATCAGTAGAACACTAGTGTCTTATGAGCTCAATTACAACATAATTGAAAAAGCTCACTTAGATGTTGTCTTTGCATCACAAAAATTAAGATATTATATGCTATCACATACAGTAAGGCTTATTGCAAAGATAGATCCTTTAAAGTACCTCTTAAGCAAGACAGAATTAACAGGATGTCTGGCAAAGTGGGTCCTGATTTTGAGCGAATTTGACATTGAATATGTGGACAAAAGAGCTATTGAAGGACAAGTACTCACATCAATTAGCTGATTCACCACTCCAAGATGATGAACCTTTAAGAATTGAGTTCCCAGATGAGACAATTATGCATCTAACTGAGTATCCATGGAAAATGTACTTTGATGGTTCTTTCACACAACAAGGCTCTGGAGCGAGGGTTCTATTCATAATTCCTCAAGGCTACAAAACACCCAAGTCCTAAAAATTGATGTTTCCATGCACAAATAACATTTCTAAATATGAAGCACTGGTAAATGGTCTTAGACTTGCTATGGAATGAAATATTGTAGGGTTACATGTGTATGGTGACTCCCAGCTCATTATCAATCAAGTCAATGGAGATTATCAGACAAAAGATTAGAAGTTTATGCCCTACAAGCAACTAGTTGATGACTTAAAGAAGTACTTTGTCTTCATCATGTTCTAGTAGATACCTAGAATAGAGAATAAAGTTGCATATGCCATGGCTACACTGGCATCCATGTTACAACTGGAGGAAAATCAATTCTGCTATGATTTCTTGGTGGAAGAATTATCCTACCTAGCCTTTGATACACTTGAATACCAAGAAATTTGTGCTTTGAATGCCCAAGACCAATCTCGATATGCTAAAATCATTGCTTACCTAACTGACCAAACCATTCCCAATGATCTATCCAAGAATGAAAAATGAGCCTTGATTAGGACATCATCGCGTTATGTCCTCATTACTAATAACTTATATAGACCAGGTCTTGATGGTATGCTTCTTAGGTATTTAGAACATGAAGAGTCAGATCACGCATTAAAAGAAGTCCACGAAGGTGTATGTGGATCACATTCAAATGGCTTTTCATTAGCTAATAAACTACTCAGAGTAGGCTATTACTGGCCTACAATGGAAAAAGATGATATTCAATTTTTAAAGACATGTCATAAATGCCAAACACATGGAAATCTTATCCATGCTCCTGCCAGAGAACTCATACCAGTCATAACACATTGGTCATTTCAGTAATGGGCCTTTGACTTGGTTGGACAAATATATCCTAATTCTTCAAGTAGACACAAGTTCATCATTACGGCCACTGAGTATTTCATGAAGTGGGTCAAAGTCATGTCTCTAATCAAAGCCATGGGCAAATAGGTGGCCATGTTCATCTTGAACTACATTATTTGTAGATATGGGATACCCTCTTCAATTGTAACAGACAATGGGGGCCAATTTAAAAACCAAGACATTGAAGACCTTTGCGCATAGTTCCACATTACTCAACATTTCTCCTCAATCTATTATCCTCAAGGTAATAGACATGATGAGGCATCTAATAAAAATATTCTTAAAATCCTACACAGAACTGAGTAAGTCTGGCAAAGACTGGCATTTACAACTAAATCTGACACTATGGGCTTACAAAATGAGCATCACAACACCAACTGGAGCCACGCCATTTGCCCTAGTCTATGGCACTGAGGTAGTACTACCTATTGAGGTTGAAATCCCTTCTTTGCAGGTATCTTTACAAGGTCTTGTTACTAATGAGCAATACCGCATTGATAGGGTGAATGTATTAGAATTACTTAATGAATGCAGGCAACATGTGTTTGATCATCTGAAGGTGTACCAAGCACGAATGTCCAAAGGATACAATAAAAAGGTCAAACCATGACACTTTCAAGTGGGGGATCTCATTTTGAAAGAGAATCCTAAGAACCAGCCTAACAGAGAACAAAAGGGAAAGTTTGAACCTAAATGGCTGGGACCCTATGTCATTACTACAATTTTTGGGACTGGAGCCTATCAACTAGCTACACCTGAGGGAGATGTCCTTCCAGACCCTATCAATACTTTGAATTTGAAGTGGTTCTATGCTTAATGTTGGGCTAGCAGAGCCTATGCAGTGAAAATCTCAGAAAAAACCAAAAATATCAGAAAATTGATCCTGAAGAAATCCAAAAACAATGGAAAAAGTCCTGAAGAAAGGTATCCTTGGTGAAAACCTGGCAAACAAGTGCCTAGATACTACAAAAACATTCAAAAAAAAAATTGAAAAAGAGAAAAGTGCCTTGATGAAAACCTGGTAAAATAGACATCTTGGTAGCAAAAAGAATGAAAAAGTTTTGCCAAGTGGTGAAAACCTGGCAATTAGGCATCACTTGTATTCTGTGCTCCATCTATCAATTCATTACTGATACTAAGCCTTCACGATTACACCTGCGCTATAGGTTGACTCTGTTTCCTTAAAAATATCCTATCCTTGCTTGGGATTTGCCTACATTTCTGTCTTAGGAACAAGTCATTTAGCACTAGGGGCATCTTTGCTCACATGTTAGGTTGCGTCTGCTAGGTCATCATAAGATGGTTTTCCTTCCAACACAGTGCTTCTCGATGCTTGCACCAAACTGTCACTTTCACAAAACATGGGTGTATCTTTCAAAACCATCTATCTGGAACAAACATTGCACTAACCTAAATGGTATTCCTAAGCACTACATTGGATTACGAACAAGAACAAAGTTATACTTAGATAGGAACATACCTTTCTTACATTCCAAATTCTGATTGATGCATCTCTACTACTCTTGAAAAATGAATCAATAGTATGTCTCAAAGACTACTTAAACACATAGTTTGATCTTAGTTTAGTTATAATTATTTTATGTTCCCATGATGTTTCGTACTAGAGGCATCTAAGCGATTATACATTTTCTTTGATTGATTCTCAATTGATGGTTGTTATGTCTTCTGAGTTACTCTATGACATCTATGCAAAGACAAAGAGTCACAAGGATGAGGGCATAACATTTTCTTGGTTTTCTGCATATGGTGATTGTCCCAAATGATCCTATAAATTTCACCTAACTTGCATGTTTATGGTAAGAGCTGCCAACATGAGTGGATAGCCGCATATATCTCGATCTTTGTTATGTGTAAACTATGGTGAGATTGGAACAATTTCCTTGTCTATTATCTAAACTCAAATTCTCACGAAGGTTTATGAAACATAATGTACCCAAGGATATGAATTTTCAAGGTCACTGCGGGTCCAATATCTTACCTTGCACATATCTTTTATATAGTAAAAGGAAGGTGACTAAATTGTTATCCTAGCTTCTATGCCTTGATTCCTAAGTCTATCTTCGACATTACATCCAATCAACATAGTATTCATACTTTCATAATATCAGTGGGTATTAGTGATTGTTGTACTATTAGGTGGTATCCATTCCAAAAAGCACCCAATGATGATAAAAATGTTACAATATCTACAAATCAGTGACAATTCCTAAGAGTCTGCATGTAGATGCATTTAGAGATTGCATGATTCATTGTTACCAAGAAAGAAATAGTACAAGGGATTTTGAACTCAAAATTATTTCTAAATTCATCCAAGTTAATTATGTCATCAAAATATTACTGATATCAATCCATAACATACACTCTGCATTCATATATAAGAAAGAGAAACTACAAAAACAAAGCATTCAAGCATTGCGTTTAATTTTACATCCTAAGTGCATCCATACATTTACTTGCATAAAGAAAATCTTAAAAACATACATTCATTTGCATAGCATCATTTAAAACACGTTTATATCAGTAATAAATCACATGAGCATAAATGATGTCATCATCTGACTCTAACTCGTCATAAAACCAAGATCAAACATACATCACATGTGCATCAACATATAAACATCTATTAAAGCACAAAGAACCACTAGACATGTCAGAATCGGGAAGAGCTACATCAAATATATACATAAAATCATGGATCAAATCAAAAATATGGAACAATCTACAAAGAGAGTATCAGAGAATAAGTATGAATCAGATATACATGTATACAATATCAATGGTACAAAAGAATGGTCCCACAAGGACCTAGATATACAATATGATCTCACACAAATAGTACAAAAAGATATCTCATGTCTGACTCCCTCCCTCTCCTTGATCTAGAGGAGGAGGAGGTGGAATGAATGGAGCTGGCGGTGGAATGGCCCCCTTAGACTGTTGAGCGATCTGTGAATATGAAGGTGCCCTCTGACCCTCTGGAACTGCCGCATGATAAAGAGCATAATAATATTTGTCTCTCTGGCCCTGGTGAACTACACTGTGAGTTTGTGTATCTCTCTCAGATCTCAGGCGCTCCACCCATGTGTCTCTCTCTGCTCTCACATGCTCCAACTATCTCTCTCTATCTGTAAGAAGAGCCTCTAATGTGGTAATGTGTGCTCTGATCTTCTCTCGCTCCTGCTCACACTATAATAGAGGATCTCCGTCCCTGCCAGAATCCTGCCCTAAGGGCCTATCCTGTGACCTATCTTGTGGCCTCTGTTGTCTCTGCTACCCCCCTATGAGTGGCCCTAGATCCATCCTGGGAGAAACAAATCTAAGCTGGGTGCGCCAACCCTCTCCATTGCCACTTGCCACCTCTTTAATACCACACATAGCTCCAAAACCCCTGTCATCTGCATCATCATCATCATTAGGACCCTGTCCTCTATTTGGGGGTGCCTATCTCCCTCCATGTCTACCTCCATCCCTACCTCCACCTCCTCCATCTCTCTGGGCTCCTCCTCGGCCTCTAACTGGATGATCCTCCACAGGATCATAATCTAATGGATCCTTAATCTAAGGACCCACCTCTGTTGGATCTATAAACTAAGGTACTGGGTACTATCTCATCTCTACAAGGTATCCTGCTGAACAACCTACATCAGCTACATCCGGCCAAAGATCCCATGGAACAGCTACCATATGTACAATGTCCCTCTGAGCGGTCTCATATCCCAACTATCATCCCCATAGTGGTGTCTCATCACGTATCTGCGCATATATAGTAAGGTCCTAACATCAGCCTTGTAATCGACCATACTACCTCAGCACCCGCGTAACTAAAAACCTCTCAATGACATACCTAGTCCTGCCAATGAGGTACCTGCTCTGGAAGAAGTACGACATCTGTCACCTATCTGATATCCACTCCTCACAATCAAGGTATGACTACCATACCACTATAGTAACATCATCTAATAAATGGTGCCAGTACTCCACCTTGCCCAGATTGGGCTGTTGTATCCAACCAACATACATATATACATAGGGCTACTCTGCTGCCCGCTGCCTGTCAACTATCGGTCGTATCACTCGGATGTGCTCCCAGGCCCAGATCTAAAGAACTAAGATACCTATTATCATACTCTGGGTATGATGGTACACTATCTCATGGAGTTCTTTGTACATATGCACCAATATGCAACTACCCCACGCAAATCTTCGTCCAGCAATGACCATCTGCTCAAGCATGTCAACCCAGTCGACCATGAATCCATGTTGTCCTCGGTCAGACATAAGGACGCCTCCAATCAAACCAGCCAAGTATATAGGAAGACTCTCATAGTGATCACACATGTAATCCCATGTCAGATATTGATGAGCAATACTATCATCCTGAAAGAATCGTCATGCAGTAACAATGGATGTTGCAGAAATAGAATCAAAATGGACCTCTCGGCCCATCACAGGCACTCCCAGAATCCACCACACATCCTCAAGTGTAATGGTCATCTCTTTAGTAGGGATATGGAAGGTGTTGTGCTTTGGATTCCATCTCTCAGCTAGAGAAGTCAGCAACCCTTGATTTACCATAATATTGGGTAAATCCCCCAATGCGGCTAAACCAACATGGGCAACTAACTCTCGCTCATCCGCAGTCAACAACCACAATAGAGCTAGCACTCGGCCAGGATATGGGCTCCGGAATGAAACTACCTCAAATGGAACCTGTTCAAATAGATAGACATTTTAGAAAAGGCTCAAAACACCACTTTATCTAAGACAACTACACAAAAACACTATCAACTAAGTCTTTTTTGGGCATCTGACAGACAAAGATAAACAAACTGGGTAGCTCACAAGTTATAAAAACCAGAAGCGGCCCTGTTTTTACTGGATGCGATCCCCAATTTCTGGGATGCAATGGGGCATCTAGGATGCTACCTGTCATGCCCAAACTAGGGCAAAAACACACAGATAATTTTTTTTTTAAAACAGTATAAACAACTATGAAGACACAACTAGTACTAAATATGTTACTGAAAGATGACGACATGGTGAGGTCAGTTTTTGAGTTACAAGGTCAAGACTAGATTGAGTTTGGGTCACAACAAGGACGGATGTAGAGTCAGTAATTCCAACTCAAAATATGGATAGAGACCATACAATTTAGTGCAACAGGAGCACTAGGGTCGGGTGGATTAAACTCTAATTTTATGTTTATGCAATGAGTGGCATAAGATCGTAATCCCTTTGTTAAGTTCATAAGTTAAGTTAAGTTGATCTAGCAATACTTGAATCCTTACTCCTATTTGAAACATGATTCGTTAATATCTAATACGTGTTATTCTAACATCATTTGGTTATTTCTATCATTTAGTGTATCTTAAACATCGACCTAGGTCACAACCTAGTTGACTAAATAAAAAACCTCTTTAATAACCTATCAACTTTAGTATTATCAACCAAATTAATTAACCCTATTCAATTTCATTAAATTTCTAAATAAAACCCAAATCTCGTTATTTTCTTTCCATTAGATTTTCCTAACATAATTAAAATAAAGTTCGCATAATACAATTATCTTATCTCATTTTAATACAAAAGATACGTTTAAAATTTCCTAAGATTTAACTTAAATTTTATGACTAATTGATAACCAAAACAATGACATTCTAATTCACTCTTTTTATTCAAGAAAAATCTTAAATCTTAAGTACACCCACGTTATTTAAATAATTTATAACTCAATTTCTTACTAAAAATAATTTATATCATACCCCTTATCTATACTTAATGCACTTATTCTATATGCAACATGATCCATTTAATAAATAAATAACTAGCACTTGCACCGAATGGAGGTGCAAGGAATCGCCGATAGGTGTTGTCGTGGAAGTTGTAAGTGAATTTTTACATTATATAATGTAGTGTCTAATAGTGTAGATTATTACTATCCAAATCATCACCGCATCAAAAGATTTATTACTATCAAAATTTGTTTGGCATGTATTAATTTTACCTAATTATTGAAAAGTGAGAGTAAAAGAATAGTAAAATTGAGAGAACAAATATGTGCCACATTGAAATCAATTTGAACACATAAAAAACATGTTCCATTGTAGAAGGAAGTATTATACAAAGCAACATCCACTTAGGATAAATATTCAATGATTATAGTTTTTGCAAGATGTCCCAAAAAACATGTAGCATCGAAATGCATTGAAACACAAAATAAAATGTATTTGTTGTAATCACCTAAAATTGGTTTAGCCAAAGCAATTTCCCTAAATGTTAATCATAGAGATCCAATCTCCTAATCATGATCAAATCAAGCTAATCTCCAACATAATTGTGTAATTGAATTCGATCAATTCATTTGCATAATTCATCAACCATCAAAAATCAATGATCATTCATTGATTAATACTCCTAGCTATTTAATTAAATCAAAATAAAAAATCCCATGGCTAGTGATATTAATTAAAGTGGTTTAATTAATTGTCCTATTATCTTCTCAACTCACAAAAGGACAAAGCATTTAATTCTAACCAATGAGCTTCAATCATATGGATCACTCAAGGTCCTAATCTTAGCTATCCCTCATGGATGCATCTCAACCACTCAATTCAAAATTGAATTTGAGTCTTTCCCTCCAAAGGAAAATCTATAAAAGCAACTTCATCAAGGCTATTATCAAGCTAGATCCTCATTTGCATAGACATAATGCTAGTTTCATTTCTAGCTCATATATTCCAGCTCAATTTTTCATTTTAGATGCATTCTCAATTGAATCTTCCATTTCATGATTGTCATATCTATGATCTAATGTGCTAAGCTAAGAGCAACTAACAATTAGAGTAGAATATTCATGACTAGGAAGCAATAATTTGATTTCTCAAGATTTTCTATGTTTTTCATTGAATTGATCTTACTAACCTTGGATATAATGAGTTATTGAGTGTTTGTGTGCAGTATACTTGTAGGATACATAATAATACATCACATTTTGGCACCCACCGTGGGGCAGATTGCTCATTTTTACAAAATTATGCTCTATGTTCTTAATAGTTTGACTTTTTGCAGGCAGTTTATCATTTGGGGTTGTTCTTCTAGCATTTCCAGGACTGTTCTATCATCTACGGGGATTCTTTTATCACCTCCTGTCATGTTAATATCGTTTGATGGTTCAATGACATCATCTCTAGAAGGTACAAATTTGGCTTTAATGTTTCTTTGGTAATTCCTTTATCATTTCTGGAATGCTTTATCGTTTGGAGTAAAAGCTTTATCATTTTCGGTTAAGTTTAGCGTTTGAGGTTAAAGTATTATCATTTCTGGGGTTTATCATTTTTGGTCACTGTTTTATCGTCTGTAATCCAGGGAGCAAAAATACAGAATAGTTTCATTGATAAATTGGATTTCTAACATGCTAAATTGGTTGTTTTCATGATTTTAATCATCTTTATAGCAGCTTAGCATGTTTTGCAGGACGTTTGCCAAAGATTTCCAAGGAGAGAAACTACTGACAAGTTTGTTGTAGGTGGCCAAATTGTAAAAATTCAAACACTTTAACACTTAAAACAATTTTTGTGCATTTCCTAATTTGGATAGAGGATTATGCTCTTTTCCCTTTGGGAAAATCAGAAACTCAAACCCCAAATTATGTTTTGTACTAAAATTGGAGGAAATGAACAATTTTCTTTCATATGCAATGTGTTTTATCAATTAAATTAGGCATCTTAACATCAAATTTAGGGTTAATTTTTGGTTTCATTAGAGGATTATGCTCTTTTCCCTTTGGGAAAATCATAAACTCAAACGTGAAATAGAAGATTAATTCTTGATTTGAGGAAATGAACTTTGTTTGAAGTGCTTGATATGAGAAAACGTTATCGAGTAGGAGAGTATGCTCTTTTCCCTTTGGGAAAATAAAAAATCTAGACCTCTTTTCAACGCTAATCCTCTCTACTTGCTTTATCCTTTATTTGGGCCTGCCGGTGAGGAAAAAATCTCCCGGGATGACCCACTTGAGAACAAGGTGTGAGCCACACCACTCTAACTCATGCTAAACAAATTTACTCTTTTGGGTTAAATCCTGGGGATTCGGATGTCATTTGAGCTTATACTCGGCTCACATCTAACTTAAGGGTTGCCTAACAGTCTCAATCACATTTTTATGACCCCTTTTTGTCAAGACGCTCTACGGGGCTATACGCCTCAATCGCGCTTGCACGGACGTAGAGGATACAACCGAACTGAGAACCTTACTAAACACCTTAGGATTAGAAGCTACCTGGATCACCCCCAAAAGATGATAATCCTTGTGCAAGGCAAAAAGTAATTGCCCCAAGATACTCATCATATCGTGCCCCCATTTGCGTTTGGAACCGGATAATATGGTATCATGACTGGAGCCATTGCGTGCTTGGTGATAGCCATATTCTGATTAGCAAATGGGTGTGTACCTAAGTCTATCAGAAAGTGATTTTCATTCTATGCCAATTCTATAGGGATAGTGCGTGTTTGTACCCTTATAATCACAAAATTTTCAAAAACAAACAATCCTTATCAAAACCATGACAAAAGCAACTTGCTTTGTGTGTGTGTGTCACTAAAATTTGCATAATTCAAAACACCTTGCAAGCATTCTAAAAACGGGTGACTCTATTCAAAATGGTGGTTGGTTCCTTTGCACAAAAGTTCTCAAGAAATTACTCCAAAATTTGCTCAAAAACATTGGTCCTAAAGCATTGTCCTTGGTTCTTGTATTCTTGTTGGTCAAACCAAAGGTTATCTCTAGTGTCTATTTCATCATTTTTGGGAGGGATAACCTATTTGGTCATTGTTAAAATAGAGGCCATTTGTGTACATCTTTTGGACAAGTCTTATCATTGATTCAAACCCCCTTTGCAGACTACTTGCACCTCATATTGTCACAGATATCCAAATCAGTCAGATGAGTCTACAATTTTCCAAAACTTTCTACAAAATTTTACCTCAACTTTGTGAGGTCATAAATTTTCACTTGGTGCTTGAAATTTAGAACCGTTTACACCGTTGGAAAGGTCTCCAAAAATTCTACTTTTTTTCTCTAAACTAGCATGCCTACGGTAACCCAATCTTAGAGACCGATGAAATTTTAAACTTCCAAAAATGAGCATAAGACCTCCAAAAATGCAAATTACCAAAAGATGTGAAAATTTTGAAAAAAATATGAAAAAATTGCATTTTTGATTTTTTTCTCAAAACGATCATGCATGCTCATGATCTCTTGGATACATCAAATTCAAGGTATTAAGAGACAAACCTCATCACAAGAGACTATAATTGTTCATTAAGAGACTTGAAGCAATCATAATATGGCTACAAACAAATGGGTTGGACACTATAATCATAACAACAAGGAAGAAAAAGAACTTATTGCAGCCTTATCAAAGAAAATCCAATCTTTACAATCTCAAATTCAAGACTTAAAAGAGGAAAAGGATACATCATCAAAAGTGCCTTCACTAAGATCAATTGTTTCTTCTATCTATGATCATGATTCACACATATCTTCCTATTCTTCAAGAAAAGAGAGACCTACTTATGGTGATCTTATCTTTGGTCAAGAGGTTATTTCACAATATCACACTATTCTGGTTTTTGATCAACATCCTCATAATCTTGAATCCAACATCTCATTGGAGAGTTCAAGTGAATCTAAATTTCCATGGGATAGAGCATTTACTCCTTTGGGACAATCTTATGAATCCGTTTTGGAAGAACTTCTCGAAAACAATCTTATCACGTTTCCTCAAATCACTTCATGTGGTTTTGTATTCTTGAGTAACTATTGTGTCTATCATAGACATAATGAACATACAACTTCATATTGCATGGAGTTGAAGCATAAAATCCAAGATCTTATTAATGAGGGAATAATTGAAAATCTCAATGATTCATCTAATCAAGATACTAATCCCAAGCATGATCAAAATCATGAACCTATGTGTAGCAATGACCCACATGTCACCTCCACTTCTTCCACCATTCCTCCATCTCACAAAGCTTCAAAGCTATCCACATTTCTTCCATCAAACAAAGAGCCTAATGCTTTTCTTGATAACTATGTCTACCCTCAAGGGCTGCCTTTAAAAGAAATCCAAGCTAATCTAAATCTTGCTGCAAGTCTATTCCACACTTCTGAGATCAAAGACCCTAAGATTTCATGTGCTTCAATGCCTATTCTATATGATTCTCTAGAAATCCTTCAAGAATCCCTCATGAAGATTAAAACTCCTACCTTGTCCTTAGAAGTGGTTCCATGTTAAGAGGATGATCCGAAATACGAAGAAACAAGTCTTACTAATGATCAAGATCAAGACATTATCATATCCCTTCCAACATTTGACAAAGGTCCCATATCCTTACAATTTGAAGATGATCCCCTCACATATTTTCATTTCTTCCAAGAAGATATTCCTCCATCTCAAGAGCTACATAGCCCTACATATCATAAGCAAGATCAAGATATTCATTCTACTTCCAATGAGCTTATTGAAAATCAAGAGCAAAGTATTCTCTTTGCATTATCCAAAGATCCTTGTCAAGATCAAAGCATCCCATCATCCCCTTGTCATATTCCTCCATATACACCTCAAGAAACCATCATTCCACCAAATCCATGGCATGATGATAAATTCCCTCAAACTTCAGTGGTTCCTATCAAATTTGTTCCTATTGATATAAAGATGACTCCTAAAAATTAGAGCTTTGGTCATGCAACTCACTCTAATGATGCTGATATACCTTACACACCTTATCTTCCTCCATTTAAACACAGACATATATCTTCCCCATCATCCAAATCCATCCTTGGTCCCTATATTCCAAAGTTAAAACCATCAAATCTTCCATCTATATCGGGTCCTTACATTCCTCCATCCATCATGCCTATCACTCCTAGCTTATTATCCACTTACCCTATCTCCTATCAAGATCAACAAAGACATGCATCCTTGAACTCTCCATATCAACTCACCCATATGAACCAGCCATATAAACCTTATTCATCCACAATTCCCAAGTCTTTTGGAAACAATTTGGATGTCAAACAAAGAAAGCAGAAATCCAAGAATCCACTTGCATATGAAGATCACCATGTCTAGTCTAATCAACATGTGAATACAAAGAAAGAAGAGATACTAAAGAGACTACAAAGGTCCACCAAGCAAACAAAAAAATTAAAGAAAATGTGGGTTCCTGAATACCTCCTTGAAGAAATGCATTCTAAAGCATCGCAAAAGAAAGAAAAATCAAAGACTATGTGGATTCCTAAGTCATTCTTAAAAGACTTGCATACAGAAGAAAAATCAGAATTGAAAACAAGTTTCCAAATCCTTTCACTCCATTTTCTTCCAAATCTATTTTGGGTCCTCATATCCAAAAATCTATTTCTTTGAATAGTTCACCATCTTCTCCATCCATATTGGGTCCTTGTGTACCAATATCCGTATCCAGTCCTACATCAAAACCTCAAGATATTTCATCCCCTTTTCCTCTATCATTCCACCATCCTTCAAGATGTGTGTTGATGTTGATCTTGCCAATGTTTCCATCTTTTCTTCCACAAAACTTTCAATACCCTACCCAATATCCTATGTCTATCTACTATCCTTCTATATTGGGTCCCTACATCCCATCCATCCCATATCCTTCCATTCCTCTCATCTAATCCATCACATAAATCCTTGGCTACCATCTTCCTTATACTCCATATCATTCTTCTCTACCATCACCCTATCAGCATCTTTTAGCATACTTTAAGCGGCCTTGGCCTATCATATCATATCCTTTGAAGGAGCACTATTCAAAGAGAAAGAGGTATAAGTTCTTCCCTAAAATTGAAAAAGAAAAAAAAAGAGATTGAAGAAGAGAAAAAGTGCTTTGGTGACAACCTGGTAAACATGCACCTTGGTAGCAAAAGTAAAGAGAAATAAATTCATCCTAAGGTGAAAACCACTTCTTGTGGTGCCTTGGATAAGTACCATGATGAAAACTTGGCAAACAGGCATCATGTGTAATTCCTCCTACTTTCACTCTTCACTTGGGGGCAAGTTCCTTCCATGTCATCTTATCCATCGTATCTTTCATCCAGATAGCCCATGCGCATCCATGTTTCTTCTGATGATCTTGACAAGGTTGAGCCTATCCGTGAACGCTTTGCATATTGGCATCCATATCTATGACACCCTATCATGATCTTGCTTATCCCAAGCTTATCCTCACTATCCATGAATATCCTTGCACTAATCCAAACATTATCCCAACACTATCCTATCAGTTTGACCACTTGGTCTTGATCAAAAGGAAGAATTAAAAATGCAACATAGGTTCTCAGAACTCTCTTGACATGTCCACTCTTTTGGACTATAGGCTATCCCACATGCTTTTCATGACATCAGGTCATTTCCCTATATGCTATCTAGCACCACTTCATGAGATAACATTTCTATATTCTTTATCCATAACTTGGGTAATCTTAAGGAGACTGTCCTTGAAGGTGGCATTCACCCGCTTCATCCACCATGGCTAATCCACTTATGATCTATCATTCCATTTGTAAGCCCTATACCTTGCTAGACATTGGCGGAAAACTAATGTGATCATGCTTGAGAATTGGTAATCTAAAAAAAAATCCAAAAAAACATTTTAAAATCTCTAAAAAATCCAAAAAAACATTTTAAAATCTCTAAAAATAAAAAAAAATCATAAAATAAAAAAATAAAAAAAAATCGTCAAATTTGCATTTTTTTTTCTTATTGCTTGTCCATATCTTGTATATCCTTGGTATCCTTGTACAGTCTCAGTCAATTTTGTATCCTATCATCATATCTTGGAACCATTCCACATCTCATCCTTGAGACAATTATACCTAGCTAGGGGCAAGTTCTTAGTCATCCTGGGGAGTCAGTTCCTAAATTCAACTATCGATCCAAGAAGAGTCCACCACATGACCTATCAAATATCAGGTGCTCTACTGTTTTACAATACTGGTGTTTCTCAACACCCACGAGCTTAAACAAACAGTGTTTCTTAACACTCATCAAACAAACAATGATCACAAAACAAAAACAATTACACACAATCAACTAACGGTGTTTCTCAACACTACCTATCATTGATAGCATGGTTATTATTATTTTTTATTATGTCTTCTGAGTGACTCTTTGATGTCTTTGTACTAGAGAAACAAGGATAGGGGGCATGATATTTTCTGTATCTGTTGTCTATTATCATTGATGATTGATTGTGACATTTTCTTTGTTTGCTTCTTGAAAGTTAATTCATGATAGTATGCGAATTTGTCTTAGGACATGATCATCAAAGAATCATCGAGGACATTTGCATATGAAAAGGATTAATTATTTTTTGTTAATACGTGCAAGCAGTATTCATAACAACATGGTCGCCTAAGTACCAATGGTGGTTGTACTTGCTTATAACTAACACCTAACAACTAATAGCTCTATGATGAAATTAAGCACAATATGAAGATAAATATGGAAGATTGCATCACATTCTAGGGGCATTCATTTTCATTCTAGCATGCATCTGCCTTGATCAAAATCACCTCACAGAGGAAAATCTATCTGCAACATGGTTGAGTATCACATCTAAGATCCTTGAATCTATCATCATGGTTGATCATTATTTTCTTACAACATCATTATTAGGAGCTCAATCGAAATGGATTCTAAATCAATCTTCTACATCATCAACATCAATACAATCTTTAGAGTCAATTGAACATTTTATCAACTCATCAATACAACATCATTCAACATTCTTCTATCACATTTTGATCTCTCTCCCGATGGGGCATTATCACCATCATTATCAATATTCTTACATCTAGATCATCAAACAACTTTGTTATCAAATCTGATGTGTTGTATCAATTTTTTTCATTAAATCAATCATCAAACTGAATCTAGCAATAATTATTGATCATATCAGAAATCTCGTCTAATCAAACTGAATCACATTGATTAGAGGCATATCGATTTCAACGCATCACATCAAATTGATAGTCTCGTCATCATAATCAAATCAATTTTATCAACACTAGGGGTATATCAACTTCATCAAGATCCATATCAAGTTGGTTGTCTCAATCAAAATATCAAATTGGTTAATCAATCTTATCAACATCAATATTTTCAGTATCTCTTTGGCAGATAATTAGTTTCATCACATCATATCAAATTGGTTATGCTAGCTATTATCAATGATCTCTTATCCAACATCGCATCAAATGTAGATTCATATCGACATCAAACATCAGATATTCTTTGAAGCAACACACTAATCGCATATTGATTCAAAGAGGGGCAAATGTAATCACTTAAAATTGGTTCAGCCAAAGCAATTGCCCTAAATGCTAATCATAAAGATCCAATCTCCTAATCATGATCAAATCAAGCTAATCTCCAACATAATTGTGTAATTGAATTCGATCAATTCATTTGCATAATTCATCAACCATCAAAAATCAATGATCATTCATCAAGGATCATTGATTGATTAATACTCCTAGCTATTTAATTAAATCAAAATAAAAAATCCCATGGCTAGTGATATTAATTAAAGTGATTTAATTAATTGTCCTATTATCTTCTCAACTCACAAAATGACAAAGCATTTAAGTCTAACCAATGAGCTTCAATCACATGAATCACTCAAGGTCCTAATCTTAGCCATCCCTCATGGATGCATCTCAACCACTCAATTCAAATTCAAATTTGAGTCTTTCCCTCCAAAGGAAAAGCAACTTCATCAAGGCTATTATCAAGCTATATCCTCATTTGCATAGACATAATGCTAGTTTCATTTCTAGCTCATATATTCTAGCTCAATTTTTCATTTTAGATGCATTCTCAATTGAATCTTCCATTTCATGATTGTAAATTCTATGATCTAATGTGCTAATCTGAGAGCAACTAACAATTAGAGTAGAATCTTCATGACTAGGAAGCAATAATTTGATTTCTCAAGGTTTTCTATGTTTTTCATTGAATTGATCTTACTAATCTTGGATATAATGAGTTATTGAGTGTTTGTGTGAAATATGCTTGCATGATACATAATAACACATCACCTTTGCAAATATAAATGTTTTTTTCAGCTTCTTCCTTAGGAAGGGTGAACCTGCAAAAGAGTAAAAATTATAAGTGGTCAACAACTAAAGATTGGATGAAATGAAAGAGGTGAAAAACATGATTGCATAACTACAAAGGAGGGTGTGCAAGTAGAATCTGGTACCTGAGAGTCATGCGAGATCAAGTGTAGGTGAGCTTCTTCTTTCTTTTTGAGAATGTTGTATGGATTATTTTTCATTTTGCAATAGCGATCAAAAGAGAAGGCGGGTTCAATGCGGAGGCCTTGTAGGGATTTCACTCTGGAGACTGTTGTGAAGGTGAGGCCTTGTCTTTCATTTTTATCTATATTAATTGTGGCTTTATCTAGGGTAAGGCCCTGTGATTTGTGGATAGTGATATCCCATGCGGTGGTTAGCGGTATTTGGGTGTGCCTACCTCGGGTGATCAGTTGTATTGGAACAATGGTTGGAAGTCGTTCATTCCAGGGTGGACCATTGTAGTTATCAAATTCAACCGTAACATAAGTTGGAAATTGTGGGGGCTTAGATCCAAAGGGATGTACAATATCTTTGACCTCTCCAAGAGATCCATTGACAAGACCAGCTTCAATCCATAGATTTGTTGTAAGCATGACACACTAGAACTTACATCATAAGACCTCTTGTTACAGTTGATCATCATTATCAACTTCTATGGAATGAGGTCATGTATTGAGTGAAACACAATGTGCAATAGGTACATGCAGTTATTTAAGCCTTTTCTTATTGTGGAGGGAAACTAGTTCATTTTTAACACACAAATGTATTGCTTGGTCAAACGTGTCCCATTCAATTAAAGTTAGTTGCTTGTTTGTGCATGTCATTAATAGATGTCAGTCATGCTCTGTTGGTTCTGTGTTTCACATGTTTTGTAATGCTTGTCAAAATTTAATTTGAATTGGATCATCACCCTCCTGACAGAAAATTGTCTGCAATGTTACAATAGTACTAAATTTGTGTCATAGATTTCTTGCAAGTGTGTGTGATGCATAGATAGGTTTGTCCATTACAAGTGGGAGTTGGAAAATCTCTCCTATTATAATTATAGAGATGCCACCAAATGGGATGTGTTGTTGGCATGGTATTTCTTCACATAAACGGGTATCCATTTTCAATAGTAGCTTTGGGCCTATGAAACTCATCTCATCAATGAGAATGTATTGTATAGTTTTCATGTCCTCCTGAAATGTTGTCAATGTTTGTCCTTGTAGTGGTTTCATTTCTCTAATTGGAATCTTGAGGGCTTCATGTATGGTTGATGCTTATATATTAAATGTTGTGATTCCTGTTCGAGTGAGAACACAGAGTGGATTGACTCTTTCTAGACTGGAGGCCTGAAGTGAATTTCTTATGCAACTAATTAGATATGATTTACCAGTTCTTGTTGTTCCTTGTATGATCATGTACAAAGGTTGTGTTGCACAATTAGGAATGGAGTGGTCCTTAATGAGAGAAAGGGCTATTTTTTGTTGAGGTGATAGACTATAGTTTTGGTTGTACAAATTACGGATGGGATTAACATGTTGTTGAGATAACCTATTTCTGTGTAGAAATTGAATTGCAGTTTCATGCAATTGTGAAGGAGCATTGTGTTCTTCCCATCCACTATTGTTGTCAAAATCACACTTTCCCAACATGTCAAGCTCGTTTAAGTCGATACTATTAGCAAAACCCATCTGAGACAATAACTCCCACTCATGCATTGGTATAGTGTCATGTCTTTCCATCTCATCATCATAACCATTTTCATCTTCCAATAGAGCTTCAAGTTGATTTGCATGATCAATATGCCAGACATTATAGTTTTGTGTATTCATGTGATTCCAATTACTAATTATTTCTTCTTTGGTTAAGCCAATATCTCTATTTATTGCACGAAAATGTTTGTACAAAAGAAGCTCACTCCAACAAAATGTCTCTAAATGTTCAGAGGCTTCTTCTGGAATTGCATAAAACTTCGGGAAGACTTGGACTATTGCTTTTTCTTTTCTGTAACTCCATTTTCATCCTTTTCGACTGCTAGAATATGAGTAAGATCTCACTGATTCAATTAGGGTGACTAGTTCTAAGTGAGCTAGACGATGCAAGTAGGCTTTTATGTAGCTAGATTATATCTCACTGCCATTGATTGAGTGTTTTAGGTGGCGCAAATTTTTTTTACCAACATTTAGTGATATAAACTGGCGGTTACAAATCACGAAAGGAAATTTTTGTAGCATATGGCATGTTAACATCCATGTTGATAAGTGCAAGTGGAATATGAGGCATTGGTTCCAGAAAAGGTGTTTCATTGGAAGCACAAGGTTGTGGATTCTGGGAACTTATAGAAGCTTGAATGTGGGGAGGGAGTGGGTCACCCATTGGTTGGTGCAAGTTGTGACCATGCCTGATGGTACGACGCACACTTATTTCTTCTTTGTGTTGAGGATAATAAAGGTGGCTTCTCTTATAAGATTGCATATCAATGAGATTACTATGATGCATCTGTCTTTCAGAAGCTTGTGCATTTGAATTCATTTGCTGGAATGCCTAAAAAAGGAAAATTGCATTGTCGGTATCTTTTTAATAGAAACATTATACAAGTGTTAGATTAAAATGCTAGCAACAAAGCAAGATGTACTTTTTTATCATTTTTGAAAGAGTAATAGAAAAGACATCTCTACAAACTATCTCCATGCATAGGTTTATTGAATTTTAAAGGTCCTAGTATGTAGTAGAGATATAAGTTGTTGGTAATGGATAAAGTTTTGCACACTGACATAAAATCCAAAGAGGAAGAGGAAGTTGTGACATTAATTTATTTCCCAAGTGATTTTAGAAGGAGGAACTTTTAGTGTTTGCAATAGAAAATAGAAACAAATTAAAAGAAACTCATAAAGAGCACAAGTTAAAGCATGTGGGTTGTTCATAGTAAATTCTATAGCACAATGATCAATACAAGCAGAATATATAGTCAGCATAAGAAAAAAGTTTTGAAGGGGTCTTGGAACCCTTTACAAAATGAAATGTTACACGGATACTAGTCGACACAAATAAGAGAAGGAGTAGCTACAAGCGCTTGTCCAAAACATTTAATTATCTTGAAGGTCTAGAATGTGCTTTTGGCACATGGAACATGGATCCCCTGTAACAAATAGTTGATTCCATCTGTAAATTCAAACCTATCAACTTCAATAATTATTGTTTTCAGCTATGTTTCATTGTTATATGTTTCCATTATGTTAGATAGGGTAAAGAGAAATTGATTGTATTGTAGATGTTTAATAACCACCTCAACACTTGCTTCTGCTTGTTGATTGAATTGTAGCATATACAGTTCTTTTGTAGGCATGTCGATGAGCTTAGTTGCACTTTAGTCAAAAATAGTCACCCATATAGTACCTGTGGGGTCTTCAAGATTGACCTGAATAACATATCTATAATTACAATCTGGAAAAGTAGCTACGCACTTTGAACAAAACCATTGGCCATCATTGTTTTGGTCAACTCTTTTTTACATTGTTTTCCCCCAATCTCCATGGGACAAGCTTGATAACAAATTTTATTTGTCTTGATGAATACCAAGATTTTTCTAACAATTCATTATAGGGGCTTTGTTAAAACTGAGGTCTCCTGAGCGAGATTGGAGATTGATTTTCGTGCTAAAAGTGTAGGTGCATCTATAAGGGTTGTTTTTTGCATGAACATATCATATCCATTTTGTGCAAACCAAGACTTCAGTTGTTTTGTTTCTTTGATATCAGGGTTGATAAACAATTGGGAAGTGTCTGGGGTACTTACAACCTTACCATTATATTCTACAAGCCGACCATTTTTTATTGCAAGCATAGTATCCTTTTGTAGATGGTACGTTTCCTGTAGTTGTGTGCCTTCTTTTTGAGCTGCTTTCCCCCACAAGGTAACATTTATTATGGAGGTGGATATGTCTATCATTTTGAGACTCCTCCTAAGGACCTCAGTTGCATCACTTTTTCTTTCTATTGTAAAGGAAGGATCCACACATAGGACAATTCCAACCAAATCATTTTTCTCTCATACTTCTTCTCGTTCTTACTTTCAGTCAACACAATTATGGTAGAAGCAAAATTTACCTCTAGGTTCTCTTTATGCCTATGCTTTACTTTACTTGAATTTTACTTTTAATTTCCTATTTAGATGGCCCACTTGCCACTATTTTCCCTTATTTTCTACCATACTTTTTGTGATTCTTGCTTTCATTCAACACAATTATGATATAAATTAAATTTGAGAAATTGTTTAGACTATAAGTCATGAAAGAAAATGTTTTGTCCTTCTTTGAACCCTTTTGTTTGGAAATATTTTTAGCCATTTTACTTGAATATTTCAACAAATATGAGCGTTATTTTAAATTTCTTCCAATAACAAATTATGCGAATACCACCCCTACCATTTAGCATATATTGCTTTTACCTTTCCCTACTCTTGATCAATGCAAACAAAAAATAGGGAAAAAAGAATGATAGGAATTAGAAAAATAGGAATATGGAGAAAACCAAGAATGCCAAACTTGGGGATCCACTGCATTTTTTGTTGCTAAATGTAGTGCTATATTCTTCTCAAGGTCATGGTCGTGACTCACCGATTCTACTATTTTTTATTTCTTTTTCCCCTTTAGTAGATTTTTCACTACCTCAAATTGATTGTACTCCACAGCAAAATGTAGAGAATATTTATGATCTGAACTACAGATTTCAATAGAGTCTGGCATTAAGGAGATGAATTTATTGATTATGTTCAAGTGGCCTTTCATGGTTTCTACATGAAATGCACATCGTCTAGGCGTATCCTTCTCCATCATTAACTCGTTATGCCAAGCACGATCATTCAGCATTGCAACTAAAAACTCTAGTTTTCCTCCATGCACGACTGCATGCAGATGGAAAATCACACCTGTACCCAATTCATTTCAACCTATCTGAAAACCTAAGTAAATGTTCCCTACCTAAAGAAAAACTGCACAAATTTCTTACCTTCCTAAGAGGTTGCCTCCCTAGGAGATTGATGGGTTTTGGTAGCATGGTTATTCCGCATTACCTCCAGAAAAGATCTAACTATTTGCACGTGGCCAGGTAATAAAAGGTTTTTCTCATCTCCCTTACTGTATTCTCTGACAGCTTGCTTATGGCTTACTGCAGTCGCATACTATATTGGGTGTGCGATATTTACACACAGAATAGCAATGGCGGAAGAAATTCCCTAGAAGCAGTAGATTGCCATGCAGGAAGAGATGATGAAAGCGTGTGTGTCATTGGGATACAGAGACCAGTGTGTGCATTTGCTTATTCCTCTAAATGAATGCAGGGTTAAGGATTTTTATTTGCCATGGAAGTGCGAGCATGAGAGGCACACTTATGAGAAATGCGAGTATGAGCTGTTTATGGAGCGCGTCAGGCAGATGCGAAAGATTCAAAAGGAGGCTAAATTGCTCGACAGGGATCCCATGGAGTTGCTGGCTAAGCGCGCCTCTACGTGATTTTCAGGTATGATAAGATTTGGTCATGGTATATAATTATCCCAGGTGTAGAGATGGTGAAGCTTGATGGGACTTCAGACCTCGCAAATGATGAGAAACCACTTTTGCACCCAAAAACCAGATAAAAGGTAGTTTTTACATGAGACAGGTTTTGTGGTTGTCCGTACGCGAGCGAGCTTGCAGGAAAATCCTATCGGCTAATAAAATAAATTAATAATTCCTACCATTATTGAAAAAAGAACATATAAAACATAATCTCCTTTCTATATTACTTAAACTTATTTTAAAAAGGAAATAACTAGCTACAATTTAATTACAACTAATACTCATTAATAAATCCTAAACTAACTTAACACTACTAACCTACCCTACTAACCTACCTAACCATCACATCACCCCCTATCTCTTAGCCCAAGGCCCACATGCCAAGTGGGTGGGTGATGTGACATAATAAAAAAAAGGTTGCATGGAGGAATTCAAAATTCCTTGAGGGGAAATAAAATAGTTTGAAGGCCAGACAAAATGGAGGGGCCCACGAATCAAGCATACTGTAGGATTTCTCAAAGCAAGGGTAAAAAGGTATGCCAACCAAGGTGGAGGTTCATGGGCCCAAAAAATGTGGTGCCCAAGGTGGAGTAATTTGCAAGGTAAGATTTGTTGTATTAAAGATTCTTCATTTTATATTGTTTTTCTTTGTTTTAGGAGTTTAAAATTAAACCCAGTCAACCCCATTTTCTCATATGGAGGGTGAAGTGGACATGGGGCCCACAAAATTAAGAGGTAATAAGAGTAAGAATTAGAATATGTTTTTGTTTTATATGGTTTAATTAAATTAAGGTTTGCATGACAACCCAAGAGAGATTAAAGGGAGGATTAGTATTCTAACCCTTTTACTAAGCAAGATAATAGAATATTCTCTGTGGTAAAAGGGAATAAGTCATTCCCCATACAAATTTCAGAGAGCATTTTTCTCTCTTAAAAATCTGGAAGTGGTGTTTTCATTTTTTTTTTGTCAATGCATTTTGTTTTCTTTCATGGCATTGTTGAAGTTGAAAGAAATTAACATATTATATTTTAGGCATTATATTAAGTGAATCATTTACCTGGTATTAGTAATAGGTGATTATTTGTTTAGTGTCACCATTTGATTTTAATCCTTTGCTAACATGATTTTTTTTTCAATAAGTTTTGAGGTTGCAAAAATCTAATTTAAAGTTTCATGTTTATAACTTAAGATTTTCAAAGACGAATTAAAGAGAATTTAACTTGAAATTTTGCAAGGTAAGACCATTGGAGACATTTTATAATAGCAATTCATAAAATTTGAACACACAAACTTGCTCATATTTACAATGACTACAATTTCATATACATCTTTGGAGTCTGCAACTTTTATCCATTTTATTACAAAATTCATCTTCAACATGGAGGTACAATACAAAAATTGATACAACAATGGAGAAGTCTCCAACACTATAACAACAAGAAGGCTTCCATGCTCCAAATATATAATGGCTCCATCTAAAATCTGAAAAAAATAAACTTAGAACATACCATGGAGAGCTCACCTCCCATCTTAGATCTCAAGGAGACCACCCCCAAGCTAGTAGAACCGGTAACCAACGGGAGACATTCACACCATTCATGCAACACAATAACAACAACAAGATACACCCATCCAAGGCTTGCACAATAGAATTCATCTTGAATCCAAAATAAGGGTGAAGGTGGACTTCTATGTAGGAGATTGCCAAATGAACTACAACAATAAACATGCCTTTCCAAGGCAAAAATTCACATACATTCTCCTCCTTATCTCCCCCAAATCAAGATTATTATCATTGGCACGCAAGTGCCCATACACCTTGCATTTTTTCCCTCTTCTCTCCATGAGAAGAGACTCTACACTTTCATGGAGTCCAACTAACCCCTTCCCCCATACATGGCCACTTCTTCCCTATCCAAGGGTGAGTAATGTCATTACACCCTTCAAAAAACTCCCTCATTCAAACAAGATAAAAATGAAATCAAACCCATAATCTCATTCCCTTACATTGCAACAACACAAAACACATAGAACATAATTGCAAGAAAAATGAAATACATGCTAATCTGTTTGCATCAAAACAAGGAGAAACTTTCATGGCAATGGTGGAGACCAACCTTCATAAGTGTTATGGTAAAATGAGGTTTGAGAAGATTCCAATCCCTTTTGCTTCCTTCAATCAAAACCCTAATGTCTCTAAAAGTAGAGAGTGGGTGAGCACACTCTAACTCCTAGAAGGGCCTCTAAAAATGCCTCCAAATCCTACCCACTAATATTAAATTCAGAATTGACCCCTATCATGATTGCAAGATTGGAAAGAGTGTGGGTTTGGGTAAAAGGTTAAGACTAGCTCCATTTTCGTAACATGTGTAAAATGGGTTATTAAGAGGGTCACCAAGGCCACTAGTGGGTTCTAGAGGTGTTAGAAATGTTCCTAACTCATACCCCTATCACTAAGGTACTTGGATTTTTCTAAAATTGATCCTTAGGACCACTTTTTGGCCTCTAAAAGTGACTATAACAAAATTTAATTTTAAACAATCTAATTGGGTTACATTGCCAACCTTAGTAGGAATGTCATTACATAAACACATAAAAAGTGTCAAGTGACACTATAAAATAACATAATACAACATTGACATGCCACTAATTGCACAGTGAAAATACCTAACACATACATACAATTTACGGTCACGAATCAAATCACTTAACAACGAGGTTTGAATCTCTTCATAAGATTCAACTTTGGCTATACAGTTTGCACATATGGTTGGTTACTGATTCTCTGATAATTTCCATGGTAATTTTCCTGCACACTAAATTAAACATCAGTAGATCACACACACACACACACACACACACACACACACACACATATATATATATCAAATTGCATAATCAATTGACTGAACATTCTACATTTCCATTTAATAGCCTTTTCCCATTTTTGCACCTGATAACCATAACTGTTTACATAATCATAATAACATAACATATTTTTCCATTTGAATTTAAAATATTGAAATAATCATCACAATACATGCATATACCCAAAACATCATAAACATCATCGATAAAGTCTACTGAAGTAATCATCACATGACATAATAAATACTAATAATGTCTAGTCCATCAAATATAATGTCCCAAAATATTGAATCATAATATATCAAAATAGGTGTATCAGCTGAGCTATGATGGGTCGGGGTGAGGCCTTACATCCTCCCCCCACTAGGCATGAACTTCCTCTTGGAGTTCATCAAAAAGATATGGGTACTGAGATCTCATATGTGATGTGTCTCCTCCCATGAAGCCGTGACCTCATCATAACAATCCCATTAGACCCTAACCTGGTCTAGCTCTTAGCCTTAAAGTGCAAAGGTTCGTCAGGCTAAAATACGAATGGGCTCCAGCGCTAGCTTTCTGTCTGACTCCACCTGCAAGACATCCCAATCTATCATGTGAGTCTCATCATAAATATATCCTTGAAGTACAAAAATATGGAACACATTGTGGATGCGTGACAAGCTAGGTGGCAAAGCTAGATGATATGCAACTGGTCCTATTCTCTCCAATATCTCAAATGGTCTAATGAACCGAGGTGCCAACTTAGAGCCCTTTCTGAATCAAATCAAACTCTTGTGCGATTGCACTCTCAAGAAGACTCTATCTCCAACCTTATACTCTCTATCAACCCTCTTCGTGTCTACATATTTCTTTTGTTTATCTTGTGCCTCTCTAAGACGCTATCAAATCATATCCACCTGCTACTCCATCTCTATGACTAACTGAGGACCAATAGATACTCTATCCTCAATCCTGTCTCAACTTAAGGGTGTCCTGCAAGGTCTACCATACAAGGCCTGATAAGGTGGCATACCTATAGAAGAATGATGCCCATTATTATAGGCAAACTCGACCAGATGTAGGTATTCCTCCCACTTGACCTGATGGTCCATCACGTACATGTGCAACATATCTTCCAATACCTGATTAACTCTCTCAGTCTGACCATCTGTCTAAGGGTGATACGTTGTACTAAAATTGAGCCTAGTACTAAAATTGAGCCTAGTGCCCAACATTGTCTGTAACTCTCTCCAAAAGGCTGATGTGAACAATGAGTCTCTATCAGAGATGATCTTACGGGGAATGCCATGAAGTCTGACAATATCCCACAAAAACACCCGAGCTACATCTCATGTTGTGAATGTAGTACATACGGGTGAGAAGTGGGCAACCTTGGTCAACATGTTGACTGTCACCAAGATGGCATCATGGCGGCAAGAAGACATGGGAAGACCAACATTAAAGTCCATAGATATAGTATCCCACTTCCACTCAACAATCTCATGTGGTTGTAGAATCCCATCGGAGTGGCGGTGCTCTACCTTCACCCTTTGGCACTCTAGGCATCTCGCAACAATACTAGCAATCTGCAGTCTCATGCCTGGCCAATGGTACAACTATCTCAAATCTATATGTAACTTCTTAACATTGGGGTGCATTGCATAAGGTTCTCTGTGTGCCTCAAGTATAATGAACTCGTGCGACTCCCCACTAGAAGGTACATAGATATGCCCTTTATGACGTAGTAGTCCATTGGACTCCAAAGAATATTCTGAATACTTCCCTTCTAAGGGTATCTGAGAATGCACCAACTGACAAACCTCTACATAAAAGGAATCCTCTGGTGAATGACGTAGGATACTCTCTCTCAAATCGATACAAGTAGTCACAGATGAAAGCTCATGACATGTCCTACTTAAGGCATCTGCAACCACATTCTCCTTCCCTTTGATGTAATGAACATCAAAATCCTACTCACATAGGAACTTCATCCACCTTCTCTGTCTAGCATTAAGGTTCGGCTGAGTGAAAATGTACTGCAAGCTCTGATGGTCTGAATGAAGCTCGAATCTATGACCTAGAAGAAAGTGTCACCACCTCACTAAAGCATGAACCACTGCAGCAAGCTCTAGGTCATGAGTAGGATAATTAATCTCACAAGTCTTCAACTTCCTAGACTCGTAGGAGATAGGTCATCCATCCTGCATAAGGACTGCCCCTATTACATCTAATGATGCATCTGTGCACACTACAAAATCCATTGTTGGGTCTGGCACTGCAAGTATTGGTGCACTTGTGAGGGCTCTCTTGAGCTCCTGAAAGGCCCTCTCACACTTCTTTGTCCACTCATACTACTTTCCCTTTCTCTAAAGGGAGGTGATGGGGTATGCCAATCTGGAAAATCCTGTAATAAAGCATCTATAATATCCTACTAACCCCATAAAACTCCTCACCTCGGTGACACTGGTGGGTGCTGGCCAATCCATAATGGCTTGGATCTTTGATGGATCTACAGAGATCCCATCACCAGATATAACATGACCCAAGTAATGTACCTCAGGTCAGAAGAATGCACACTTTGACAAGCTGCCAAACAACTAGTTCTCTCTCAACCTCTGCAAAACTTGCCATAGGTGCTCCTCGTGCTCCTTCTCATTACGAGAATATATCAAAATATAATCTAGGAACACAACCAAAAACTTATCCAAGAAGGTGCGAAATACTCCATTCATGAGGCTCATGAAAATTGTTGGAGCATTCATGAGGCCAAATGGTGCCACGGTGAACTCGTAGTGACCATACCTCGTACGAAATGCAGTCTTGTGGATATCACTCTCCACAATTATCAACTGGTGATAACCTAACTTTAGATCAATATTTGAGAACACTCGAGCATCCTGTAACTGATCAAAGAGATCATCAATCCTAGGAAGTGGGTATCGATTCTTAATAGTTACTTTGTTCAACTGTCGATAATCAATGCACAACCTAAGTAACCCATCCTTCTTCTTCATGAAGATCATCAGTGCACCCCAAGGTGACACACTAGGTCGAATATGCCCTTTCTCCAAGAGCTCCTCCAGCTGAATCTTGAGCTCACTAAGCTCCTGGGTAGTCATCCTATTTGGTGCTCTCGATACTGGCTCAGCCCCTAGAATAAAGTCTATGTGAAAATCCACTTCCCTAGGTGGAGGCATACCAGGGAGCTCTGAAGGAAATACATCTGCAAACTCCTGTAGGATAGGAAAATCATTGAGGGATGGCTCCCTCTTTGAATCCTCGTCTCTGTCACTAATGGTGATAGAAAATAGCTGACATCCTTTTCGCATGCACCGCCTAAGCTGCATAGCAAAAATCATACGAAGAGATACGGGTCTCTGCACTCCAGAGATCACTCTAGGAATACCATTCTCATCCACACACTCAACCATCTTTTGTTGATAATCCATCTTGGCATTGTGGGCATAAAGCCAATCCATGCCAAGGACAACATCATATGAACCTAGAGGGGTAATGTGTAGATCAGACATCGTGGACATGTCCCCAATATGAATATGACAATTACGGACCATGGAACTAACTAACACCCTAGCTCCTGAGGCTAACTCTACCTCCAAATAACATTCTGCCTAACTGCCACTAACCTGCAATGCTCCACTACATATGGAGATATAAAGGAGTCAGTAGCTCCAGAATCAAATAGAATAGTAACCATACTACCTCGTATCATACCTGCGACCTCAATAACTATAGTTTGATGCTCAGCCTGGCGGTTATCAACCGCTACAAATACTCTATGGGATCTACCCATGTCTCCAACTTAGGCTCTGAGGTAGCCCCTCTCTGACCACCAAATGACTGTCCCTGTGGGAACTCTCTCGCTATATGACCCATGCCACCGCATGTTCAACATGGTCCTCTGGTCTGAATCTGTACTCCCTATGATCTAGACTATTGTGGTCCTCTAGTCCTACTGGAACCACTATAACCACCCCTAGAGGATTGCTGAGTCCCAGCTGGCTGTGCCTGAGGGGTCTGTGTCCTTTGATCCTGTCTAGGACCCTGAGACTGCCACTGTTTGGGATTAGAGCCCTAAGAACCCTATGAAGGCCTCTGTCTAGAATCCTGCTGAGATCTCTACCACTGAGACTGTTGACCCTTAAAGGATCTTGCTAAGTGATCCTGGTTCCCCTTCCAAGGGGGTCTCTACTGTCTTGACTGCTAGGAAGAGGGGTTTCGGTGATGAGACTGATCCCAAGAATCATGTCTAGTATGAATATCCTCGGCTACAAGTGTCATCTCAACTGTCTCTCTGAATGTGGTAGGAAAGGCTAGGCGTATTGTACCCTGAAGAGACATATTAAGTCCCTTAATGAAATGATGGATATGCAGTTTCTTGTCCTTCATGTAATCAACATATGGAAGGAGCTCAAGAAATTGACTCTCATACTGGGTCACTGTGAGACCTCTCTGTTGGAGATCATGGAACTCCTCTATTTGTCTCTACCTGAAATGCTCAGAGAGGTATCTCTCTCAGAAACGGGCCACAAAAGACTCCCAAGTGAGTGTGTCAATACTCACTCCACCTATGGACTCCTCCTCCCACCAAGTGGAGGCTTTATCCCGTAGAAGATGGACTGCAAGTTGCACCTTTAGATTACTCTCATAAGGGCGCAATCCAAAACATCATCATAAAGTAACCAGGCCTCTGCTATTAATCCATCAGTGGATCCCAAAAACAAGGGTGGCTGGAGTCGCAATAACTCTCAGATCTCATTTCCAACATCTCTAGGGGGTCCCTCTCTGGAAAGTATCTCATGCTAATACAATCTGATGAACCAACTCACCCTCATGATCACCATGACCCTCAACAGGCCTGGGTGGGGGCTCCTACTCCTTTCTCTACTAACTGCTCTATCATCTTCTGGAATTTGTGCTTCCCCTTCAGGAATCTATTGCTAGACTATGGGTGGTAGCCTCTACTGAATTACCCTAATCAGATTTTGGAGGACGTCCAGAATATCTTGGTTAGGGTTCTGAGGTGGTGGAGGTGGTACATCCCCCTGTTCTACTCTAACATGTGCAACTCTACGACTCTTGCCTCGTCGGCTAGCTCGTGTGACGCCAGGCATCCTACACAATAATTTAAGTTTAAATGAGTTGAAACATAATGGGTTTAGGTTCCTAGTGTCAAAGCATGGCTCTAATACCAAAATGTCATGCCCAAACTAGGGCAAAAACACATAGACAATTATTATTATTTTAAACAGTATAAACAACTATAAAGACACAACTAGTACAAGATGACGACATGGTGAGGTCATTTTTCAAGTTGCAAGGTCAAGACTAGATTGAGTTTGGGTCACAACAAGGGCGGATGCAGAGTCGGTAATTCCAACTCAAAATATGGATAGATTCAGGTGGATTAAACTCTAATTTTATGTTTACACAATGAGTGACATAAGATCATAATCCCTTTGTTAATTTCATAAGTTAAGTTCGGTTGATCTAGCAATACTTGAATCCTTACTCCTAGTTGAAACATGATCTGTTAAGATCTAATACGTGTTATTCTAACATCATTTGGTTATTTCTGTCATTTAATGTATCTTAAACATCGACCTAGGTCACAACCTAGTTGACTAAATAAAAAATCTCTTTAATAACCTATCAACTTTAGTATTATCAACCAAATTAATTAACCCTATTCAATTTCATTAAATTCCTAAATAAAACCCAAATCTCATTATTTTATTTCCATTAGATTTTTCTAACATAATTAAAATAAAGTTCGCACAATACAATTGTCTTATCTCATTTTAATACAAAAGATACGTTTAAAATTTTTTAAGATTTAACATAAATTTTACGACTAATTAATAACTAAAACAATGACATTCTTTTTCACTCTTTTTATTCAAGAAAAATCTTAAATCTTAAGTACACCCACGTTATTTAAATAATTTATAACTCAATTTCTTACTAAAAATAATTTATATCATACCCCTTATCTATACTTAATGCACTGATTCTATATGCAACATGATCCATTTAATAAATAAATAAAAATAAAAGAAACTAATAAATCCTACCATTATTAAAAAAAGAACATACAAAACATAATCTCCTTTCTATATTACTTAAACTTATTTTAAAAAGGAAATAACTAGCTACAATTTAATTGCAACTAATACTCATTAATAAATCCTAAACTAACTTAACACTACTAACCTACCTAACCATCACATCACCCCCTATCTCTTAGCCCAAGGCCCACATGCCAAGTGGGTGGGTGATGTGACATAACAAAAAAAAAGGGTTGCATGGAGGAATTCGAAATTCCTTAAGAAGGGGAAATAAAACAGTTTGAAGGCCAAACAAAATGGAGGGGCCCATGAATCAAGCATGTTGCAGGCTTTCTCAAAGCAAGGGGAAAAAGGTACGCCAACCAAGGTGGAGGTTCATGGGCCCAAAAAAAGTGGTGCCCAAGGTGGAGTAATTTGCAAGGTAAGATTTGCTTTATTAAAATTTCTTCATTTTTTTTTTTTTGCTTTGTTTTAGGAGTTTAAAATTAAACCCAGTCAACCCCATTTGCTCATATGGAGAGTGAAGTGGACATGGGGCCCACGAAATTAAGAGGTAATAAGAGCAAGAATTAGAATATGTTTTTTGTTTTATATGGTTTAATTAAATTAAGGTTTGCACGACCCAAGAGAGATTAAAAGGAGGATTAGTATTCTAACCCTTTTACTAAGCAAGAGAATGGAATATTCTCTATGGTAAAAGGGAATAAGTCATTCCCCATACAAATTCCAGAGAGCATTTTGCTCTCTTAAAAATTTGTCTAGGTGTTTTTTCCCTAGTTTGGGCATGACATTTTGGTAACTATTTTCACAGGATGCCACGTGCGACTCTGTTCTAACAGGGTGCGACCCTGGAATTTGGTCAAAAACTGGAAGCGACACAGGATTGACCAGAAGCGACGCAAAACACGTGATGTGACACAGGACTAAAGTATCTATAACTTGCATAAAAATATATAAAATTGAAAACTGGAAATTTTAAAAGGTAGGTTTTCAGGTACTTACCAGAGGTGGGTAGTCAACTGGACGTTGATGTCGATGACCAAGCTCAAAATGATGCATGTGCACGGGGAACACCATCTTCTCTATAGAGCTCTCTGAATTGCCAAGGATGAAAGTGGAAATGAATAGTTAAAAAGTGATTTTTGAGATATATATTGAACTTTTTGAGCTATTTAGGATTTTTGAAACTCCTCCCAGACAACTAAAGCTCCATTTATGTTCTCTTTTTGATCAATCAAGAATAAAATTGAAGGTGCCTACGCTATTTTACACAGTACAATACATTTTCTATGATAGCTCCTAAAAATGCAGAATCGCTCAGTATATTCTAAAATTCAATTTTCCAGGTTCTATATCATCAAAATTGCACATTTCATCAAAAATATTGGTCAGAAATCATCTTATTGGACTCAAAAACTCACATTTTCACGTAATTAACCTGGTACCCATGTGTTTACTCTTAAACACACCTTCTTTCCTTCACTTCTTCTAATCCATTTTTTTCTTGATCTAACTGACCCATGCAAGTGCTACATCATTTCAACAAAGGGATTTTATTTTATTCTTTCCTTCGATTTCATTCCCGAGGGGGCATGATCACACTATTATCAATCAAATTCTTGCTCAAAACAATATTAAAATGACTTCATTATCAAAAAACTAAAGGCGTGACGAATCCTTGACTAAGTCATAACTATTGGATTAAAGGCTTTAGTTCTCACAAGCTAGATATCATATGTCTACTTTTTCTTAGATTCTTATTAAGCTCCTGAAAACTTCATACTGACTTTTAGACGACAACCAAGTTCAAAATCAGTATTATCAATCTTTGGACGATAACCAAGTTTAGAATTAGTATCTTTAAGATCTTTGCGTATTGACCTTTGTTCGATCAAGTTCAAATTCAATTCTATCAATTTAGTTCAATCAAGTGCAAGACTGATCTCATCAGACATTTTGTTCGATCATGAGCAAAATTCTCAATCTTTATGAAGTCAACATAAAAAAACTTTCTTTGAATCAATGCATTGCTCGCACATCAATTCAAAGAGGGGAAAATGCAACAACCCTAATTTGGTCTACTCTAACCATAGACCCTATTTGCCCTAAGTGTGATCATACCCTCAATTATGTCCAGACAAACTCTTCAATCGACTGGCATAATTCTTTCAAATCAGACTTAATCTCCTAAGTGATTTAATCACTAAATTTTATTAATCACCTGAGCCAATCAAATCAATTCAAATCAAAACATGGCTAAGGTAATTAATTTAAAAGGAATTAAATGAAATCCCTATTATACCTCATCACTTGCAAAAGCCTATCGCCTAGCCTAAATTAATCTAAATAATTGGCTATAGTCCTAATTAATTATCAAAAACAATCAAAAGCTTAAATAATTAATTTCCCTATTTTTGAGTGAATATATTAAATATAATTAATTTCATTAATTTTCCCTCTAACCTAACCTACCTCAACCACCTTAACCTTGGGTTCAAACCCATCCCAACCTATTCCCCCCATGCTAAGCCTATTCTTAAATCTTAATTTCATCCTAACCCACTTCCTAATGATGTCACATTCCTAATTTTGTGATTAGGAATTCAACCCACTCCCAAAAGTCAAAGTTCTCAAGCTTGACCTTAAACCTTCACCATGCCTCTTCAATGCTCTCATTTAATGCAAATTCCCTTCACCCATACCTTATTAATGCCTCTTACATCCACCATTAATGTTCTTACACCTCCATTAATGGCTTCCTCTCTCCTCTCACTCTCAAATTCTTCTATAAATAGGATGAATTTTGAGCACAAATGGCCCTTAATTTTCAGAGTTGAAAGCATTGTTATGCTGTTAAGATTATTTGTGAATCCATGTTGCATTTTAGCTTTGTCATTATGCATTGTTTTTATCTTCATTTTTAGAGCTAATATGCATGTTTCTTGAACATTTAGATTAGTTTTTATTCAAATCTTCCATTCTTAGGTTGTATATGTCACTAATTTGTGCATAATCTAAGGGCATGATTATCACATTTTTCAAACTCCTCCTAGATAGGAAGCTATAGATTGATTTTAGTGTTTAGCTTGAAACCCTTGTTTTTTATGCTTTTTCACCAATATAATGATGTATTGAAGTGTTGTGTCCTTAAAAGATGCATAAAATAACACACACACAAGTACATTAGCATCTCCTCCATGTACTAGATCTAATTTGTCCTACATTTGCTTTATAGAGGTGCAGTTTTTGACATCTTCAAATTCAGCATCGGAGAGAGAGGAAGCAAGTTCTATCATCATGCAATTATGCTCATGCTTTTCTCTTAATCATTCAAGTGTGTGAGGTCCTTTAGGCAACACAAATTCAGTATCTAAGTATTGAACATCATTTCCAACACCTGATAGGTGGTCTTATTTTGCTTTGCCATGATGCAAAGTTGTCCTTGTTCAACTTGGGTACATCTCGTTTGCTCATCTTGTGATCTTTTGCTTAGGTCTTAAAACCTTCCTTCTAAGAACACAAGATCTGATACCAATTGTTAGAATAACTAATAGGGGGTGGGGCTAGTTAATCGGTGGCCTAAAAAACATTCCAATAAATTAACCCAAAAACTTAGTACTGCAATATTAAGCTTCTAGTTATCTTCAGTCCTACAAGATGAATGCCTTGAAATAATCTCAACAAATAACTACTACTCAGAGTTCACTGTTAAACCTTATTCTTACTGTTTACCAATTAGCAGTCTTTTATTTACCGAAATGCAATAAATAACTTAGTGTATACCGATCAATCTAGGTTAGTTATGTGTAATGAAAATACTAAAGTAATGACTCATAAACACATTGACACGTGAGATTTTAACGTGGGAACCCTGTTAAGGGAAAAAACACTTGGGAACGGTAACCCAAAATTTTCACTCTTCTGAAGTGATCTTGATGAAGAGCCAACCCTATTAAAGGTTACAAACACACTGTTAGGTGTGACCTTGCTAGAGGATTTAAATAGAATAGTTTGTCACTTGATATCTGGCATCTCTATGCTACCTTTTATGACCAAACCCAGTGTAGGTTGTCAAATGGTATCTGGCATCTCATGCTATCTTCATGACCAAAATTTTTGATACTCCTTGGGATGTATCTCAGTATAGAAAGGATTGTTAATTCTTTCTCGGTTAAGAGACTTTGTGATCCAATGGTTAAATTAAAACAGTAAATGATCTGTTCACATGTACAACTATACTTTTCAAAGTTTTAGATCTATTGTAAGCTCATAATACCTTTCTGATCAATGTATCTTTTCAATACCTTTTCTCCACTTCCTTCTGCTCGGTGATATTGTGCTTCTTTGTTTCTCAGTGTCCATAGAATTAGCTCTGTTCTTAAGCTTGATTGATCAAGTCTGATTGAAGACTTCTTTCTTCAGCAGTTTCTCTTTAGCATCTTCTTTCTCTTTTCACTCCCCCTAATTCACAATGAATTAGCTTGTCTCTTTATAGACATGATTTCACTATTTCTTAGTTCTTGACTTCTTTGTTCTTGGCGTGATCTGCAATTCTAGCCAATCTTGATTTAAAGCTTTACTTTAGTTTTATCTCGTAGATTTCTCTTTGACAACTGGAATAAAACAACTTTAAATATTTCTCTTATAGCTGGCTTTAACTTGTCGATAAAAATAATATTAACAACCAGTTAACTCCTTCTTTAGCTCTTTCCAACTAAGTCTTTTGTCATTCCTAAACTTTAGTTACTTTCAGTGTTTTAACTCTTTTTTAGCTTCAGTCAACACTTTAGTTCTCCTCAGGCATCTCTGTCGAGGTTGTCTTTCCGTCAGGCATCACTATGAAGTTCTGATCATCGGTAATGCTTCAAATTATTCTCATAGATAATGCTTGTTGGGTTTCTTTCTTGGGCAACACTGTGACTTTCCTCTCGGTTTTCTCTATTCATCGGGGTGCACTGGCCGTCAGTGTTTGTAGTCACTTAGTGAATACTAACCTTTTATGCATTATTGAAAGCATAACCTTTATAATCCTAATCCTCTCTGAAGTCTTTGACACTTTGTATATAACCAATCATATTATATCAAGTTGACATCAATGACAATATAGTACATTAACTGTCTACAACTTGGTGATCATCAATTTAACATCTTCAAACATTCAATTAGTTATAGGTCATCAAGGCCCATGCTATGACTCCCTTATACTTCTGACACATTGATTTGAGTCATTCTCTGTCCACTTTGGGCACTTATTTTCTGACCTTCAACTTCCTGCCATTTTCAACATCTAACTCTTCATAATCCTTATGGTTTGTGACATACTTGCGTTTGTCTATTGTGACATCATTACAATCAAATAAAATCTCCAAGGTTATTAGGCCTTGGAATATTTTATTTCCCCTGAGTTGAATGCATTGAACTTCATAAGCCTCTTTTATTTTAGGTTGTAACTGGTCGACAAACTCTCTAGTTTGTTGGTTAAATAGAGCAATCTAATCATCATTTTCAAACACTTTCTGTTAGATTTGAGAAAAACAAATCCACCCAAGAACACCTGCATGCACGACTGTCACAAGAAAGAAACAAAGATAGAAGAGAAGAATGGCTATGGAGGCCAAAAAGCCAGAGGAGACATCGTATGCAACAGAAAACAATATATTAACAATATGTTTCTATGAATTACAATGTGATGTGAAAACTCTGTAATAAAAAAAAAGAGGTGAATCCTTATAAAAGGAATCACAAAACCCTAAAAGGGAAACCCTAAGGTTAGCTAGAGCAAACTAGAGTGAATAGGTGAGTTAGTAATTAGGTCATAATGATTTAATTAATAACCCGATAGACTATTACTCTAACACCCCCCCTTAAGATAAGCTTAGGGAGAAGCAAAACCTAGGAAACTACTGCAGAAAGCAGGAAAGATGGGTCCCGGCAACAAGGCCTAATCAGGTACCCAAAACAAGAAATAAACTAGATGAAGGAAACTAAGCCTTCGATCTAGGAAAATGTGTCCTAGAGAAAGGAACAAGAAAGAGCAAGAAGCATCTCCGAAGCATGAAGCTGAAAACTCTGTCAGAAGAGATTGTTGGAACCCCCACTGAAGTGCATGACCAGGTAGAGAAGACAATGTCTGAAGAGCTGATTAATCGAACCAGGAAGCAATAGAACCAACAGGTGAACCCCCCCCATAATGCTGAACTGGGAGAGGTGACAGGAACACTGAAATGCAATGCCAGAAACATCTGTAGAAAATAGAACCCGGAACACCAACAGTGCAATAGAAGTACAAACACAGGATAAAGGGTGGTGTCACCGACACACAGCATGGGCTAATGTTGTGGAAGGTACGCTCACTTGACAAAGGTGGATGCACCTAAAATGACATAATCATCATAACCCCCCATGGCACTTTATAACAGAGTGCGAGTACAAAAACCATACAAGGTGCTCAAGATCCCAGATATACAGAAGTAGGCACTTTATCTTAGTGCATTTACAGAACAAAATGCAATAGTGGAGGATCATACAAGCTCATAAGTCAGAAAGAAGAGTGAGCCAGAAGTACAGTAGAAGAGATCCAAGGACCTGTAAACCAAAGCAATCCGCCATAGTGCAAAAACTGCCAAACTCGGAAGAGAGAAAACCTGGAGAAAAATCTAGAAAAAATACCTCTACAACTGAATAGTTCACTGAACCAACTTTTTGACGATATCTGGTTTGCCAAAAACGGAGTCCGGATGAGCCAGATATGGCTCCCGGAAGGCAAAAATAAATATCAGACTTTAACAGCCAAAAACACTATCAAAATGGCAGAACCCAAAACCCTAACTACCATCATCAAAAATTTATCGGAAAGAGATTTCCGACGGTATATGGAAGTCAGAAAAAGACCCCCGGATGCTCAAGATAGAGCGAAAACAGTTCCGGGGGGTCAGAAAGGCTTCAAAAGGCTAGAAATAAGCCCCTGGGGCTAAAAAAAAAAGTGCCCCTGGGCGCATGGCGCACAGGGGGCTAAACCTGGGCTCCTGGTTTCCCATAAGACCAGTCGTTGTGCAAGAAGGGCTCGCGGGGGCTAACAAAAATGCGCCACCGGTGGCGGGCCGGGCGGAGTGGCGAGCCGGTGGCGGGGGCCGGGTGGAGCGGCAGGCCGGGAGGCGGCGGGGGCCGCAGAGAGTTGAGGGACGGGGAGCGGAGTGACCGGTGGGGCGGCGGGGGCCGCGGAGCGGCAGGGCCCGGCAGCGGCCGGAGGTGTTGCGGAGACTGGAGCGGCGGGAAGGCCGGGGGCGCGGAGCGCGCAGGGTGGCGGGCCGGTCACCGACCGGTGGCGGTGGAGCGTTGGTGGCCCGGCAATGGCGCGGCGGCAGCCAAAACCAAATACACTGCACGCATTTTTTAAAATGCATAAAAATCTTTAAAAACAAGGTTTTTAAAAAAAAATTCTCAGTTTCCGTGCCCGTACGACACTGGAAACCAAAATTTTTTTGCCTCGGGGTCAAGTTGTCCAAAATGGACAAGCTTTATATGGATTTTGGGGTTTTTGGGCACTCTGAGCGCAACGGTAATGTTCGTTTGGGCCCAAAGTGACCAGAAACAAAGGTCCCCCCTTAATCCACACAAAAACCTTCTGAAAAACCAGAAAACCTCTGAAACCCTCGCTTGCTTCAACAAAACCAGAACAACGAGCAACAGGAGAGATCTGATACCATGTTAGATTTGAGAAAAACAAATCCACCCAAGAACACCTGCATGCACGACTGTCACAATAAAGAAGCAAAGACAGAAGAGAAGAATGTCTATGGAGGCCAAAAAGCCAGAGGAGACATCATATGCAACAAAAAATAATATATTAACAATATGTTTCTATGAATTACAATGTGATGTGAAAAATCTGTAATCAAAACAAAAGAGGTGAATCCTTATAAAAGGAATCACGAAACCCTAAAAGGGAAACCCTAAGGTTAGCTAAAGCAAACTAGAGTGAATAGGTGAGTTAGTAATTAGATCATAATGATTTAATTAATAACCCGATAGACTATTACTCTAACACTTTCTAGTTATTATCATTGTCTCGCATGGAGGGACTCACTATTACTTAGACTAAATGCTCATTTGTAAATAGATTAGTGACAGGTTCAAAGTGTGAGCCAATTGTGACTAATTGGTCAGCTTCAAAGTTCTAATTTCTGAGAACGACTTTGATGTTGAAAAACTTTCGATGAGTTCCCATACCCTATGGTGTTAGGACCTCATCTAAAGATTCTTAGTTGGAGAAGTATTACAGTCTTGTTTCATTATCAACTCATAATCACTGAACACTTTCAAGTGCTTGATACCCATTTTTTTAGCTAAATCTAGTTCCCGAACTAATCCTTTATATTCCACTTCATTGTTTATCAAACTAAATCAAAAGCAGAAAGCTTTCTTCACTTCTTCTCCTAAGGGAAAAATCATATGTATACCAACACCTGAACCCTTCCGACATCTGGCTCCATCAAAGTACATTGTCCAGAGTTTTGATGATTGGAGGTTAATGTCTTTCTTCTCTCCCTCATATGTGACTCTTGGTATTGGATGATCTTCATCAAAAATTATATATGTGTCCAAACCAGTAGCATGAAATTTCCCAAAAGGACCATCTTTAAATAAATTATTCAATAGACCTCTTCTTCCTCATTTTGAGTTCTGGTTACTTCTTCATCTTCTAGCATTTCAATGTAGTATATTTCTTCTTTAGAAATGGAGGTATGAGTAGGCTCAAACTTGAGTACAAGATCATTTGCTACATGACTATCATGCATGGGTTTCAACAACACCTTACACTTATCCCCATGTTTGGTTCTTAGTATCAAGTGGGACCCGCCAAGTGACATGTAATCTCCTATTGTGGAAATGTGATATTGGGGTAGGAAAAGAGAGTGGAGGGAAGTTCCTTTATTATTCCTATAGACGGGACCTTCTTCCCACCTAATTACATAATTCCCCTATCAGACGACTCATACTAGACATAGAGGGCTTCTGTTGCTTTTTTAGGCATGACACTACTACTATCCCCTGAGTTTATCATTGAATTATGTAGTAGCTTATCTCCTACTATCAAGGTAAGAAAGAAAGGCATGGGTTTAGTCTTACCTTTTTCCTTATCTTTTATCACGTTGTTGTAATTGACCGCCATAGTTGACTGCTAGATTTGGGGAACCTTTGGCCCCAAGATAGGTGTCTTTCCTTTTAATCTTGCTTGCTAAGAAATGACCTCCTCCCTATATTACTTATCTCGGTTGTTGAGAGCTTGCTTCAATAATTTATTTTCCTCAGGAATTTTGAATAGATCCCAAATGGATAGATGCATGTGTGCTCTTTTTAATTGTTCCACTATGTCTACCTTCATCTCCAAGGAGGTCTTCAGATCCTTCAGCTTCTAGGGGATGAATTCTCTATGATTTTGGGCAAGCTGCGACTGAACCTAGGGAACCTCGGGAGCAACAAGCTTGCTCACCTTGAATCTCACACACAACAATGAGATGAATGCTCTTGGTGGGACTAATGGGGCTACCTCTTCGATAAACCTCCATTTTGAATGGGTGTAGTATTTTGACTGGACTTATGTCATTTTTGAGGTGGATGCTTGGTTCATGAAAACCACATCACCCTCATTTCCATCCATGAAAAAGAGCATGGTAGGGAGAAATTTTTGACTCTTTCTCTAGAGACATCCCCTGAATTTGGGTTGTCATCATGGAATTATCCATCCACGGGGAAGAGTAGTAATAATTTTTATCTTCAGGAGTCATGTCTTGTTCTTTTCTGCTATTTTTTGCTGCAAATTTCCCCTTGGACAATCTCAAGGCATATAGACGTCATTACATGGAAAACACCATGCATTAAGGTCTTCCGCAAAGTTGTTCTGAGTGATCACTAATTCTCTGTTAGAATTAGTCAGAATAAACTATAATAGTGTTGAATGGGGAGGAACCATGACGAATTGCTTGGAATTTTAGCTCTGGCTGTTGTTAAGATTATTGTTCCCTTGGTTGCTCTTATTCCAACTGTGATAGTGATTCGACTAATATGGAGGCCTCCCATTTTGCCAATTCTAGAAATTCTAGTACTGAGATTGTTCCAGGGTATACCATGTTTTCTTTTCAAGCTAGTAAGCTAGTTCACCACTGTTCTCAACAAAATTTTCATCTTGCTCATTTCTGCCAACAAAGAAGGAGGAGCCATTTGTGTTGTTTGACCATTTGGGTAAACATACATAGATTGTGGAGCATCAATAGAGCTAGTAGAGGTTTCACTTTGGGTATGCTCTGGGGTTTGCAAAGAAAACTTAGGGAACATTGGTAATGGTGGTCTTAATGGTAGTTTACCTACGTTAATCAGGTTGTTCTCAACTCTTATGACTATTTCATAAGCGGTTGGCAAGCTTACTCTTCCCAAGGTTTGTATGGTCCATGCTATGCCTGCATTAAAAGCTTTTAGGTGAAAAACAAAGGCCATAGGCACTGGGGGATGTGCATCTTTTGGAATTCTATTCCATGTTCTATGAAATCTATTGTTAAAGTCCACTATGTCCTCAGGGAGATCTTTTGATATTAATGAGCTGCTAAAGTAGTGAAGAGAAATCGCCTCTCTCATTAAAATGATTATAAACCAGATTGCCCAGGTCATCCTAGGTTGCTATACTATTTGGGGTTAAAGATATATACTAGTGTAGTTCCTTCCCCTTAAAAGATGCTACTAATAACCTCAAAGCCACATTCTTCTCTATAATATGGTGTATGGTGTAGGTATTGGCCATATTTGTCATGTGCTCAATGGGAGTATTCTCATCTTCGTTGGTGAATTTAGGTAGATCCTTTAGATAATTAACAAGGATAACATCCCAGTTTACACTAGTAAATGGTCCAACAAGGGGATTCCTACTATTCCAAGTGACAAAGTTTCACACAACCATATGTGTTGTAAGGGGTGGTGCTGGTAATGCACTTGATGAGGAAGTTGAAGCTTTGGTATGGTTGTAGAAACTAGGGGAGGGATCAATAATCTCAGAGAATAAGAGGATATGGATCTTGTGATGGGTATGTGGCTTATATAATTGTTCTAAATCAGGATCTATGATGGTTTGATCCCCATTAGGCATGCCATAAAAAGCAAATATTAATCCTAAATTTTACAACTCGGAATAGTAACAAACCTTATGGAAAGTTTGGGTGTTGTGTGACCAAAATTGCTAACACTCAAAATAATCTTTGGGGTTGAGGCACCGACTCTCCATGAACAAGGGGAAAGGAAAGAGAAGAACTTTGAAATTAAACTAAAACTATGATGATACTATTAGTAATAACTAAGAGGGGGGGGTGGGGGGGGGGGGGGGGGGGTGAATCAGTGGCCTCAAAAATTTACCCTTCAAACTTAACCACCAATCAATAAACCTCAGATTATTAAGTCCCTACAAGATGCATGCCATGAAATACTTATAATGATTAACTGTCTATCGGTGTTCTCTGTGAATCCTTATTCTTTCTTTATTACCGATAAGCAGTATAACTATTTACCAAAACTTCGTAAATAAGCAGAGTATACCGATCAATCCAGTGTTAACTATGTCAGATAAAAAACAATAAAGAAATGAATCATACACACATAACACATGAATTTTTAACGTGGAAACCCTGTTAGGGGAAAAACCACTGGGACCAGTACCCCAAATTTTCACTCTTCTGAAGTGAGCCCTGTCAGAAGCCAACCCTATTAAAGGTTACAAACACACTGTTAAGTGCGACCTTGTTAGAGGATTTTATACATAGAGGTTGTCACTTAGTATCAGACATCTATTACTACCATCCTTGAATCAACTTCCTTCTTAGACTTTCAATAGGTATCGGGCAAGTCCAATGCTACTTTCATGAATCAACCTTTTTGGCACTCCTTGGGATGTACCTCAATATATAGAAGACTATTAAGTCCTGCTTAGTTAAGAGACTTGATGCTTCAATGGTTAAACAGAAATACTATGACTTGTTCATGATGCAACTTTGAATTGCAGATTTTCAGATCTATTTAAGTACATTACCTCTCTGATCAATGTATCAATTCAATTCTTTGTGCTCCACACTTTCTGCTTTGTGATGTTGTGCTTCACTATTTATCGGTGTCTGTAGAATTCCTTAGCTCTCCTTCATCTTGATTGATCAGGACTGTATGAAGTTATTCTTCATCAGTTTCTCTTCAACATCCTCTTTTATTCACTCCCCTTAATCCCATTCGTAAATGAATTAAGCTCATCTCTTATATAGACATGATATTCATTGTTTCTTGATTCTTGATTCTTGGCTTGAAAAATAATCCAGCCAATTAGATTTAAAGATGTAACTCCTGATTTGTCTCGTAATTATCTTCTTGCCAACTGTACAAATCATCTTCAAATCAATCACTTAACTCTGGTTGAATAAAACAAAGAAAACAACTAGTTAAGTCTATCTTTAGCTCTTGCCATCTAGATATTTTTTCATTTTCTGAACTCTTTATTCCGTCGGTCACCTCTGTAGTTAGTTGTCGGTGACAATTGACAGTTCTGTTGGCGAGACTCCAGTTAGCTTCATGATTTCCGTTCGTCGGGCATCATTGGAATTTTACTCGTCGGGCAACCTTTTGACTTTGCTTGTCAGGCATCATTCTGGTTTTGCTTCATCGGGCAACACTGTCCTCTGATCATTGGGTATCACTGTGACTGTTCTTCTTTTCTCTAACCGTCGGTGTGCACTCCGTCGGTGTTGTTTGTCACTAAGTGAATACTTGACTTTTATGCATTGTTGAAAGCATAACCTTTATTCCTTTGGTTCTCTGAAGTATTTGGCATTATGTACATGACCATACAGATGATATCAAGTTGACATCAATGACAATACAAACCATTAACTGATTTAATGCCTTGCATTATCTTCAACTTAACACTGTCAAACATCCAATCAGTTACATGTCATCAGATACACCAGATTATTTCATTATTTACTTAGAAACTTTCATGAATTAAAAGATAGAACCACAACATTAGAATGTAAATATTGCCCTATAAATTGGCATAATGCACCACAATCCCTTCATAATCGAGATGAGAACATAACAAAAAGATCCTTGACATAGGTCAAAATATTCATATCATCTCATGGGTGCATCCATAAAAGCTGAGAAACAATAATCACATTCCTAAACACCTATTCATCTACACGTTTCTAATAACATCACAAACATGGAGTATCTTTATCATTCAATTAATTTCAATTGGAAGAGTTAGTTTCAAACATGGTCCATCACCAAAAGTAATCTCACATACAAAAATACTAGAGTCTTATAAGATATTCACTATTCAAATTGACATAGACTTCAGGGTTATACAATAGGCTTAGTCGAGCACAATCTAACTTCAATTAACATGAAATTATTTAGAAGAAAAGTCTGCACAATGTGGTATCTCAAAATTATACTGAAAACAAATATTTCGCTGGTTAAAATTATCAATCTCCTTGAAAACTAAAAAATCCAACCCCTAAAACCAGAAACATCCTCCCTTAAAAGAACCTCTTTGCAACTAGAAAATATTCTCAAAATCAATATCCCACATTGCTGGACAGGCTACCACCTAGGAACATCATTGTCAAGGCCATTAGAGGAGTTGCCACAACCCGCTGTCTCACAACAACCTTCATCCATTTGAAACACGTCCTAGAAGAAACAAAAGTTGATATACACAATCATTTTCCATTCCCCTAGGTGTAACAACCTTTCTAAAAAAGGCTCAGGACATGTGGCAACGCGACAGAGTTTCATGCGTCTTCAAAAAAATCTTGCAGGAACGACACATGTCCTACGCACTCGAAAGCTTCACAAGCAAGGAAATAAAGAGGAAAATCCAACCCACAAAAGAAAACTTCGACCCACAAAGAAGTCTGAAGGACACTTAGAAATCAAGGACGGTCTGTATAGAGATATACAAATTGCATTGTAAAAATCTTATGTCATAAAATAACCATTGAACTGCGATTTCTTTTGGTTTCCAGAGTTTTGTATCAATGAAAGTATCATAGGAAAGGATGCTAATTCATCATCTGTAACAAGTGAAAAAAAATCAGCATATGCGGGTTTTGGAATCATCTATATGCTCACTTGGTGTTTTAAATAATTAATTCTGAAGATGTGTGAAAAATGAATAACAAAATTGAAGAAAAATGTATCATCAACAACTCAAAAAATTAGAGATCTATGAAACTTACCTAAATTTGAGACAACTAATTGATGACAATGAAGTCGCGTACATCCTGACTTTCCTTCATTTCATGCCTTTTCTCTCCACTTTTAATCACGACTATACCTCTCATTGCAAATGAAAAAAAAAACAATTCATTTTTAGATATTTAAAATATTTTTGAATGTTTGAGTGGGAATGAAATTTTAAAAAATATTCCCTCAAACTTAATGGTTGCATCATCTAGAGTTCCATTTCTGCTATCATCACTTTGTCGATGTCATTTTGATCCATGCATCATGGTGGGGATGATATACATGCATTGAACATATGTACGAGATGCCTTTTTATGTGGAGAATAGCCACACCTTGGATATTTGGCACTTGAAATTTTAATTGAGTCCATTCCTAAAATTAATTTTCAAATTAAATTTGTAAATTAATATATTATGTTACACTTTGACATATTTAATTTCTACTAAATTTGACCACCTAGTGGTAATTGCACTACAAAATAAACAAAGATGAGCTTGAATTCTATTCCCATGTTTAAATAAAAAGATTCCACTCATAAAAAGGTTTAGTTGTACTGAAAACATATTTATCATACACAAATAAAAGAGTATTGAAATTTTGACTTGAAAACATAGTAAAAAAGAAGAAGAGAACAACTTTCAAGGAGGGCTACTCCAAAAATGACATGAAGTGAAATTTAACAACCATTGACAAGGGGAACACAAAATCAAACAAGGGGAAAATACTAATTTCCTCATTGAAATTACTTAATGAATAAGAGAAACATGAAAAGTCCTAATAAGAACACAAATTGTAACCCTACCAAAAAATGAGAATGTTTGAAGTATGAATATAGTATAATTTGATATCCAATGGTGAAGGGGTGATCTTGCATCACCCAAAAATATTATATTTTACTTTTTTTTGTAGTTTTATTTAGTTATTTTGCAACCCACACAACACTTACAAGGTGTAGGATAGTGAGAATATTTTTTGAAAGAATATAGTGGCGCTATAGTTTTATATTAGGAAAAACTATAAACTGTTGCAGACCAGAGTCATAATATATAGAGGATTGCAAGAAAAAGAAAAGAGGCTCAAAAATCAAGAAGTCAAAAGTAAAGTGAAAAAATCCCCCAATGTGAAACATGACACAAAAACTTAATATAAACTAAAAGAAAATGGAGAAATTAACCAATAAAAAATAAAAAAGATAACAAGATAACATACAAATTAACCAATCAAGAGTGGAAAAAAGCCATTGATAGATGCAAAGGATCTATTGGAACTAAAGCATGTGATTATTGGCAGGATAACAAATGGAAGAACCTGTGAGAAATTGATAGTAGATTCGTTTCCCTCCAACATGAGCTGCAGACCTGGTATATTAAACATAACTTCCAGGACTCAATTGTTTGGAATTCAACACCTGATGGCAAGTACACGGTGGCTTCTACTATCAATCTTTTCAATGAAAGAGAGGAGAGGCCTCCTTTCTCCTATGTGTGGTATAATAAACTCACCCAAAATTAATTTCTTTTATTGTCTTCTTATTCAAAATAAACTGCTAACCATTGATAATCTTGCTAAAAGGGATTCAATATTGTGAATAGATGTGTAATTTGCTTGGAAAACTCTGAATCTTGTGATCATATCATGCTTCACTGTCCCTTCTCTCGTAAGGTTTGAGAAATTATCTTTAGAAAATAGAATCTTTGCTGGTGCTTCCCTCTTATATGGTAGGATTTTGTTGCTCAATGGAGCTACCCCCCTCAAAATTTTATTGATAAAGATCCCTGGTCCCTAATTCCTCCACACTTTTGCTGGCGAATATGGAAAGAACGCAACAATAGAATCTTCAGAGAGAAATAGTCTTGCCCTGAAGCTGTTGGAAACCAAATTAGTAGGGCGCTGGAAGAAAACTATCTCTTCTCAAAAAATGAGTCTAAAGATAGTGTGAGGAATAGTGATTGGCATGTCAGAGTTCCTGATCATAAAACCAACTCTCAGAGAGCTATGGCTACCTGGACTTTGCCTCCGAAGGACTGGGTCAAAGCTAACTTTGATGGGGTAGCAAAAGGCAATCCTGGTATAGCTGGAGGAGGAGGCATAATAAGAGATCAGAATGGTATTTGTGTTGGTGCTATTGCTTCCCCTCTGGGAGTGCAATCAAACCACAGAGCGGAAGCCATGTCAGCTCTCAATGTGATTTTGTTGGTGTAAGAGCTGAGATGTAAGAAAGTTTGGCTGGAGGGTGACTCTTTAAATATTATTAATAATATCAAAGGTCTTAGTAAGGTTTCATGGACAATTGAGCATATTATTGATAAAATTATGGATATGGTGTCAAAATTCACCTCTTTTCATGTCACCCATAATTTTTGTGAAACTAACCAAGTGGCGGATAGTCTTGCCAACCTAGGAGTGAAAAATGATGTCACTTGTAAGTGGCACAAAACAACTAATTTTAATGATGATATTAATTCATTGCTCAATTATGACTGGGTTAACCACAAGGTAGGTGAAGTTAATCGTATTAATCATATCGGTTAATGCGATATGGATTTGGGGTATGATGATGGTGATGTGCCATGTGAACCATTTATTTTAAGCTCTGTTGGCACATTGAGCCGAAGTCTGTCAAAAACTCATTTCATGCTTTCTAGGGTTTTAAGAGTCATTCTGTTTATTTGAAGTTTTGTATGCACATTAAATCAAACTTTGTAAAGAACTCAAAGATTGCTAGAGATTATAACAAAATAGAGGAGAACGGAGAAATGGTTGGAGACCTTAAAAGGGAAGAACCTGTTGTATGCAAATGGAGGAAGGAAAATGAAGTCTGGAGAAAGATCAAGAAGGGAAAAGTGCATAGATATCTCAAACGGCTCCATGGTAACAATAAGGAGGTTACGAAGGCATTTGTGGCAGGTTGGGAGAATGGGAAAGTGAACATTATGGGTAAATATTTTACCCTAATGTTGGAACGCCTAGCTGAGATCACTAGTCTCCCCTTGGAGGGAATGCAGTTCTCAAAAGATAAAAAGAGGGTAATAAAGCCTATAAAACTTTTCCGAAGACTGATAAGGAGCGGGCCATGCTTGTGAAAGGTGACCTGGACTATGTTATGTTGTCAAACATCAAGTGAATCTGGGCCTTTTTCATCAGAGCGATCATGAAGTACTTCACTCTCGATGACAGGTATTCCAAGGTTTATAACTACCACTTTGTTCTGGTTAACCATTTTCGTCATGAGATTAGGGTTTCTTTCCCCTATTATCTGTTAAGTTCGCTTAATCAAAGTATAATTGATCATAGAGTTAAGTCATCCCCTATTTTGCATGAGGGTCTTATCCATCTGATTAGGGACTATGCTAAAAACCATATTCCCAACCCTATACCTAGGAAAATTGACAATGTAAAAAGGAAGAGTGTGGAGATTTCTACAGACAAGAAGTCAAGCAAGGCTTTAAACAAAAAAAGTTGTAAAGGCCCTGTTGTTGCTGACATTACTCCGTCAATTTATGATGATATTGAAGGGATGAGAACAGAAGATGAGCAGGATGTGGATTCTTCTGATGATGAAGGCTTGGTTGGGGAGCCGAGCAATATACAAGAAACAAAGATTAATACCCCTATAACTAATGAGCCTATGGGCGAGAAAGGGGAAATTGAGAATACCCAGAAGATGGACAACACTATTCTGGAAGAGATTTATGAGAAACTTGATAATCTTGTTGATACCTTCATTGTGGACCAACATATCAACAATGATGATAAGGAGAAGCATAACCGAGAGATTCAGGAGATTAACAGGGATTCAGCGAACTTTGAGGAGAAAGAGAATGAAAAGGGTGACAATGAGAACAAAGAGGAGGACACTGCTGCTGAGGAAGTGACCGATAATGTCTACATTGACATCAATGATATTGATATTGAGGAGGATAACCAAAAAGAGAATGATTACTGCGATGTCATTCCTTCACCCCAAGAGAATCTGAATGTTGAAAATGAGCAGACGAATGATCAGAACCAGAGGAGCCTAGAAGAAGAGCTCAGGGAAAAAGACATCAAAGTTAAAAGAGTCGTTAATATTTCTTTTCTCTAAATGACTAGAAATAAAGCTGAGAATGGCTATAACATTGACAAATGGATTCAGGATGATATGAAGGAGATGCAGGTCAAATACAAGGATATGGAAGAAAGAAATTCTCTGCTAGAGGAAATTATGGATAAAATGCATAATGATGCGGCGATGTACCAGCAAGGGAAAGATGTCTTTGATAAGGTAAACAACAACAACTTCACTGTGGAAGAAAAGTTAAACACCATGGTCGACAACAGGCTGAAAAAGATCACTGAGAAGATTAATAACAACTATGTTCTTCTCAAAAAGCTGACAAAGATAAGAAAAATGGGCATGCAGAACTCCGTGGATAACCTGAAAGTGCTTCAAGCCCTGCTGGAAGGGAACTACAATGAAAGAGCTAAGCAGGAGGAAGAAGGTAAATAGGAAACTTAGACCTCGAGCCCGGGAACCAGGACCAAATCAAGCACCAAAAAGAAATCTGATGTTCAGATGAAAGGCATCACAAAGCTACGGGATTCGATCCAGACTATGGAATTGCAGATGGAAGAAATCCAGATTTTGGAAAACCAGATGGATGCTGCTGAGTAATTACTACTGGAATGTTTTGGCTACTGGAAGTTGTTTCGACACTGTTTTGCTGGAAGTAATTCGTTGTCTATTTTTTTGAATCTTTATGTTCTTTATTGTATAATCAAGGGTTAAGCCCTTTTTGTGGTCATCTATCTTATGTGACAGATTGTTGTTGTTTTGGTGCTTTCTGCTTTTATTTCGGTTATATGTAAAGGGTTTCGGGGCCCTTTCAAAACCTGCTGTTACCTTAATAAAAAACATACAAATTAACCAATAAGACAATTCAAAAACTCAAAAGTGGTTTCAACCTTGGAGGAAACTCTCTAAAAAAGCGCACTTGAGCTGAAGTAGTACCGAGATGGGTGACCTCCTGGGAAGTCTCGGTGCTTCACCTCTATGAGCATCACTTAGATGCAATGAGTGCTAAGTGTTCCATTCATTCTCATGAGAGATGGGTTCTTGTGAACCATTGCTCATGAAACAAGGGTCAATCAGTTTGACTCAAAAACTACCTAGTTGAATCCTTATAGCAATATCACAATTTGACTTGCTGTGGAAAATATCTCCTACTTATAAATTGATGAGCTTCTTAAGGGGCTTTATAATGAATGGTTCATTAAGGCACAAACCCGTTTGGTTGCTAGAATTTACTTGGAATTGGAAAACATGAATTGGTTTCCTTTCTCAAAATTGAATTCTCAATTCCACTTTCATGCCTCAATTCTAATTCCAAGTTCTGAGGTGGAATTGCAGAATGCTCATTTTAGACCACAATTAGAATTAACCATACCAATTCACAATTCTCGTTTTCCAATTCCAGGTCAATTCTAGCAACCAAACATTACAAACATGAGGTTGAAGGAAACTCTATAATTAAGCACGCTTGAGCTACTACGATAAATAACCTCTCCAAAGTTGATACTTCACCTATGTCAACAACTAAAAAAATTTGGATCCGTAAATTTGACTCGAAAACTATTGAGTTCAATCCTATAGCAATATCTCACTAAATACTCAGGTCATATCTCGGATATCGACCCTCTAAAAAAGGACATTGAACAGTTGAGGATTTTGATTTTCGCGCCTTCTCTGTAACCTTCGCTGCGCTTCGTTCGCTTCATCTGCAAGTACTTGCATTTCTATTTCATTTTAACAAAGAAGCTGCGAATGCAAAGCACCCTTGCTCCTATTTTACAGGTAGACAACAGACATTTTAAATTATCCATTGAATTATAAATTAGTTTCTCGGTCATATGCTTGAAACCCTATTACGCAGACATGCAATTTGAATTCTACAAGTTTTTCAGTGTGTTTATCAAAAATTAGATTCCCCAACAGACTTTTTACGTGGAAAATGGAAATTGATGTGTTTGTGCACATTTTTTTGGTGTTTGTTACAGGATTTTGTCCAATATGAGCAGCAAGGGTGATGAGGGGATTTTGGAAACCATGCGTGCTGTTCTGGGTGCGGAGATGTCGGAGATGGAAATGATTTGAGCTCTTCACCTTGCAAAAAATGCCGTTATGGCTGCTATTAACATAATTATCGACGTGCTCAGTTTTCAGAATAGAGAACAAATTAATGTTAAACGCACGACTTCTGGAAATGGAGCTAGGGTTTCAAGTGCAGAGAGCAACCCCAATGGAGCTATGGCGCACTCCGATGTCAGGTGCTTGGACAATTATTTTGGAAAACAATATTTCCCCTGTTTTGGCACTAATTTTTTATGAACGTTTTTGCCTATTCAACTAATAAGACATTCCGTCAAACAATTTGCTTACAAGTTTATGCCAATGCTAAGTTGAACAATTCCAGTTTTGCAAGCAATAGAATGTATGTTAGAGTTACAGATTTTGAATGCAATTTGGTCAAGAAAACCAATGGTAATATGCAATCAAGAACAACAGTAATACAGTGATCTGCTTTGTTACCATTTGATTTTGCCATTAAGTGCTACTCAGAAAATGCATTACAAACATTGTAACCAAATTACTACATACAGGAAACATATAATGTGCACCTCTCTTTGGCTGACCACCCAGCAACATACCAATGTCCAGCTATGCTTCTAACAACAGCGACTTAATAATTCAGTATCCATCTAAATAGTGGCCCACATGCCAAGGTAAGAAGTCTTGAATGATAGGATGGTGTACCTGCAAACTTCCCAATAGTTCCACAAGCCATGCAACTGTCTTATAATGCTTCCTATAATTCCCAAGATATTCCATGAACTATGCAAAAGCTGTCCACTACCCTTTGATTCCTTTTTCTTTGCTTACAAACTCTTGTTTAAAGTCGAAATGATCTATGGTTCAGCAGCATTGAGATACAATGCGTGCTCCAACTTGATGTGGAGGATGAAAGTTGCAGAGCAATTACAAAACTCCAGCCGTTCTATCTTCAGCAACCCAAATTATTTTAATCAAAACTGCTCACATGCAATTAAGCCTAAATTGGCCCCTGGCATTCATTCGTACTCAAAATATTGAAGCATAAATATCTCAGTGATTCATACTTGTGGGGGTCATACATGACAAGATTCATAGTGCTAAATGAATGGATAATACAATTGAGTGATTTAGGAGTGTACGCACAAATTCTCATAAGTCAGGGGTTAAGTTTCACAAACACATAACAAATACATAGAACCAACATAAGATGGCCTCCTCTGAAGCCTACAAAGGAGAGAAGGTCAAATAAATTTGAACAAACCTAATACCTCATGTTACCCACCTAGACCCCCCCCCCTACAAACTTGAGGTCACAAGAATATCCTTCACTCAAGGACCGCCTATGTGCCCACTTCCAAATGGGTCAAAGTTACGTGTAGTTCTCCTCACAAGGTCTCTCAAAGCACATCTTAGCACAAGTTCCCAAGGTTTCATCATGATGACATAGGGGTTAGGCTTATTACTCAACAAAAAATTACACTGGTTCACACAAACGCATTGGAAACAATCCCATTTGAAATTCATATGATATGTTCAATGTTCTTATACTCATGGTGTCCACAGATAGCTGTCATATAAAATTCATTACCCTAATACCCCAAACACCATTCTAAAATTATATCTAGTATGTCTTAATATTGCATTAAGAAAGAAAGATAAAATGACATAAAATGAACTAGATGACCATCATCTAGTTTTGTCTAATACTTTTCTAACGTGAACAGTTCATTAATCACCTATGCCCCAATGTAGGAATGTTTCCCTCCAAGGATACAATGCTATATTTATTAATATTGATGCATATGATAATTATTGTAGCAGCTTATGTTGAAGCATATAATAATAATAATAATACCCACATCATATCGAAGCTTATCAAATAAGAGTTGAGTTTCATTGCTGCCCATTGGGATTCCTTTTATTGATTCTCAACTATTACGAGTACTTAACTTTATTAAGGGAAAACCAACCCTATTCCCGGGTTAAGATAATCCATATAGATACTAGGCAACCACTATGTCACATACACGAGTGAGATATATACCTCGAGGTTTCCTGTCCATGGTAAATTGTTAGCCTTGAGTGAACCAAGGGTAATCTTGACGATGGTGGTCATGTAAAGAAAATAATAAAAATATGTAGGATGTTACTATACTAAATTGGTTCATTGTGCTAGAATGGACATTTCTACGATCAAGATCTCCAAGCTTCTTTATATTCAATTGTCACAATTTTCAAGTATTTTATGAATAACTATGTATTGAACAACCGACCATCTTTAATGTCTCCAATTTTCATATCCAAGTTGTAATGACCCTCAACTTAATATCAATCATTAAATTAATCAACCAATGATCTTCCATTTAATTTAAAAGTGGGATTTTAAAACGCCTCCATTCACCATGGTGGCGACAACTCAATATCACACCATATGCTCACACTTGATTGTGTTAAGCTTCCATAACTAGTGTCATCCCTAGACCCAGACCTAAGCCTCAAAGGTTCACTCTTGATAACCCTGCCTACATATCCTCTCGTGGGAAGCTAGAGGCTTCGTAGTTCACAATCAGAGGGAGTTTACTCTCTCCTCTTGATGAGATCCTTGATCTCTCTTTAATCTTGTCTATTAATTAAGGTATTTTATGAACTTGGCCCCATCACAATAAAAGATATTAATTGTCATTAGGTGTTGGTTCCATACCAATTATTATCAATCATTAGTTTTACCAACTTACACATACACACGCGGGTCATATCACAAACTGCACACATAGTGATTATCTCGAGCATACTTCACATATACAAAGGACTAGCTCATACCCATCACAGGTGCACAAGTTGACTAGCTTTGATATAAATTACACACTCAATAAGTAGCTTCTACATACATCACAAAAACAATAATGGTTGTCTCATAAATGAATCACAAAGACAATAGTTATTGGCTCATACAAGCATCAAAAATAAAATAGTGATTGACTCATATACAATGGCTAACCATCCCCCATCCTTAGTGCATCCCTAAGAGAAGAAATGTTGGTGCATTGCGCACTACACCGTGGGTCCCATTCCTTTCCCTTATCTTTTGCACCAATGGATAATTGGGAAGAGGCTTCGGTGCATCCCATACTACAACGATTGTTCGTCTTCAATCCTAACAGGGTGAATTATTCCATTTCCACATCAAGATATGCCCAAATCATTCTACGAGCAATTATCACCTACCTATTCTTCATTAGAAGTTCTCTCTCCCTGCAGTCCATCAGACAACTAAGCAATGAGGACATCCATCACCGACATGTAGTTGGCCCCCAGGCCACATGCTCTTGGCAAAATCAGTCCAATTCCCTAGATCAATGCAAGGTTCCCTCGTCTGCATGCAATTGGCGATATCTTTTCGCTATCTAGGTGGTACATTTGATAGTCTACCAGAATAGTACACTCCTTGACTATAGTCAATCTTGAGCGGATAAATGGTTGCCAGGCCTAGTCATAGGATTTATCCTTTAGTGATCACCTCGAATAGAGAGGACTAGTCTATGTGCCAGAGGAATACAAACCTTTACCTATGCCCTCATAGGGTTCTAATTCCATCCGTTGCTATAAAAGTCAGTGCTTGTACTTGGCTTAGCATTATAAATGGAGGAGAGGTTCCTAATTCAGAATAAGTAGATTACAATTGAATGATTTAGAAGGTCATACATTGTCATGAGCCATGAATTGATATATATATATATATATATATATATATATATGTATAGTGTAAAAATACAATTTTTAATGGATGATATATTTGTGGCAAAATGTACATTGCCTTGTAAACATGATTAAATTCTCAATAATCAAATATTAAATAATATGTTAATTATAACCATACGTATATAGTAAATAATTATATAAATAATAAATAAGGTTGTTAGTAATCAAATGTTACTAATAAATAACCAAATAATAATGTTATACTGATTATATATATACATAATAAATATTCATTATTAATCTATGAATGTAAATATATTATTATTAACAAATATATAAAAAAATAAAAAAATAAATTCTTTAATAATCGTATTAACAAATATATAAATAAAGAACAAGTAACATTGAACGTAGAAATTCGAATGGAGAGATGGCAGAGCGAGCGGGAGGAGGAGATGGCGGTTTGAATTTGAATTCTGGTTTGGGCGGGAAACAAGCTAGTGGTAGGCCTCCTGCAGGAACCGTAGCAGGTGAATTGCAGAAGGGGGGAGGAACGTCAGGTGAAGGCTCCACAAAGGAATCAGAAGATGACAAGTAGCCCGATGATGTTCTTTCTCAAGGTGGTGGGCCTAAGAATACTTCAACTTCCCTGGCTGGTAAGTCAATCTCAACAAATATTGCTGGGAAGTTATTTTCTAGGTCGTCGGTTAAAGGAAGTTGGTCTTCACTTTTCATGGTTAAGCCCACGGGAAAATCTTCTTTCCCTAGTATTAATAATTTATCTGAGCCTGAGAAGGTTGTGTTCGGAATATTATTACCTGACCCCTTAGTGGATCACACTGTCTCTACTATGGCGTTAACCCTGTTGTGAGGTCTTTCACACATCGCCCCAATTCTTGGGGACCCCCTGATTTTTTGGGATTTTGGAGTTGAGCTTGAAGGATTTAAAAGTGAAGTTGATCAGTTTGTAGGTGTTCAATGGCGTCCCAAGGGGAAATTTGGAAGAAAATTGTTTGTAAGTGTTTTTGCCCTTGGGGCAGAAATGTCCATACCCTTGGACATTTCCGCCATGTTGCTTTTGACCAGCATCCTTCCTTTCATTCTGTCCTCCTTGGCTAAGGGGATGAGCCATGAGACTTAGTGGCAAGTTAGATTGGATGATGTTTGTGTTTGGGGCAAATTTGATAGAGTCCAACTTTGCAATGTTTTAAGGAAACGTTTGTTGAATCAATGTTGGTGCTGGACTGAGATTGGCATGGCATGTCCATCCTCTCTCTGTTTTCTGCCAGCACCCTGATAACTAGTCTTTCCCCCAACTTGGAGTCAAAGAAACATAGAGGTAAATCAATGGAATGAAGTGAATGTGTTCGAAGTTGGATTGGAACAAAAGCTTGGCAATGGAAAATTGATTTTAGTGTGTTGATGGACATGGTGATGGCCCTGTCCAAGGTGATGGCGGAATCCGCCACCCCCTTGGACACCCTGTCCATCATGCTTTGGAATCCCGCCCAGCCATAAGAGGCCCTCAAACTTGGGCATTTGCTGTGAGATTAAGGTTTAGGAGATGTTTGAAGGAGTTGAAGTAGTTGTATAGGGATTGGAGGAGATTGTGAGTCCATGGCATGTGACCATGTCCAAGGTGCTGGCGGATTCCACCACCCCCTTGGACACCATGTCCATGGTACCCTTGATTTCCGCCATGCTCTTAAGGCTTGTCTTTCCTCCTATGTGAGTGCAAGGTTGATGCTATAGGCTTTTGAAGATGTGAGAGGGAGTTAGAAGGAAGTTGGAGGGGTAGCAAAGTGAGTTAGATGTTTTGTAATG
>MU226225.1:3224000-3267737 GCA_018584345.1 Thuja plicata
ACAGGTGTAAGGAACCTTGGAGTTTTCTCATGTTCTTCATGAGTAATTACTTTTCAAGAGAGGGTTGAGTGTTTGATATCCTGTATCAAGTGTTTAAATCCTATATGTTATGTAGTGGTACAAAACTAACATCAACAAACCCCGGTAGGAAAATTTACTGGGTCAAGACCAAACATTGATGTGGTTAGGGCCTATGCTGTCAAAAAATGGCGTCTTAAAGGTCAAGTTGATATCTCTGCAGTGTCGAAGGGGTTTTTCTCATTTGAGTTTTCCAATGAGGAAGATCTCTCTAGAGTTCTCTGTGGAGGACCCTGGATGTTTGGTAAGTCATCTTTGGCTTTGCAAAAGTGGTCGACCAATCTGAACTTAAACGAAGACTTCTTTGTCTCTGCCCCAGTCTGGGTGCGCTTCCTTGGTCTTCCTCTGGAATATTGGCATGAGGATGTTTTTGCTGGACTGGCGGGTGCGTTTGGTGAGCTCCTGTCTGTTGATCCCATGACGGCAGCGAGATCAAGGTTGGTCTATGCGAGAATATGTGTGAATGTCCATCAATTTGCGGACCTACCTGAGTTAATTTCTATTATTCCCAAGCTGGGGAAATATGTTCAGTTTGTGGAATATGAATTTGTTCCCTTTGCTTGTTTTGTATGCAAAAAATCTGGGCATTGGGCGAAGCAATGCCCACACAAACAACAAAAGGAAACTAAGAGGATTCAAGGAAAAAAGAAAGATATAAGGAAAGAATGGAGGGAAAAAAGCAAAACAGTAAGAATGAGCCTAATAAAATGGAAAATAAAGGTGAGGAAGGAAGGGCTGAAGAGGCAGAGGGGGTCCGTCTTGAGGGCGACAACCCCAAAGAAAAGGAAAACTCAATGGCTGTGGCTAAAGATATTGGGAAGATAGATGAAGACATCCCTTTGCCTATTATCAAGACTAGCAAAGATCACGAAGTCCATAAGGAAAATGGAGGCAACTTATCTGTTATTAGGAGATTGGAAAGTATGGGATCCTAGGAACTGGAAGCTACTACTCCGGTCTCTAGGGTGGAAGATTACTTTAAGGACATGGTAAGAGATGAATCCTATCTAAAAAACATTAACCCCCAGGGGTCTAATATTCAGGATGGCAACTCGAATAGTGACACTATCGAAGATAGTGGAAATGAGGACCCTCTGTCACGATTATCTGATATATGGAGGGAAGAGAGATTGGCAAATCCTATAATCATTGAGGGAATACAAGAAGAAAAATGGATAGAGACAAGTGGAAAGAAATATCATAGAAATTCAACTAAAAAAGGTAATGTGGTGAATCAAGGATTCTCAATGCCTGGATCGGCTAAGAAAAATGATAGTCAAGTCCATGGAGGAGTGCAGATTAGACGCCAACAAAAGGCGGATGTTGGATCTCCTAAAGGGGAACCTAGAGGCAGAAAATCAACACAAAATGCAAGAGAACAGGAAGCAAAGCAGAATATAGCGGATGGTTGCCAACTCACCATCCCTGAGGTATGTTCCCATATCGTAAATGAAGATCATCTCCTGGAATATTAGAGGATTGAATAGTCCTCATAAACAGTATGTTTTAAGGAATCTTGTTAGAGAATGCAATCCAGATATTTTGCCGTTTCAAGCAACCAAAATGCCTAGAGAGAAAATTGAAAAAATCCAGCCCATCAAGAATGGGGGCATCATAGGTAGTGATTCAGACGGAGCATCTGGAGGTGTGGTGATTTTTTGGAATAAAAATTCTATTGACTGCACTCTTATAAAGGTTGAGAAGAACATCATTATGGTGAAGGTGACTCATATTAGAGATAATTTCTGTTGGTTTTTGATTAATATTTATGCTCCTAATACTAGATTAGGTAGACAAAATTTTTGGCAAAGCTTGAAGGACCTGTGGAAGAATAATCAGGATAAAAGCTGGATGGTTATGGGAGATTTCAACACTCTGTTGAAAGAGGCTGAAAAAAAGGGAGGAAACCCTTCACAGATGGAAAGCAGATCGGACCTTATGGATTATATAAATGATGAAGCTCTCTTGGATGTGGAGTTGGAGGGTATCTTTTATACGTGGTCTAACAAGAGAACTAGAGCTGAGCTTATTCAGGTGAAATTGGACAGAACTCTCATTTCTCTGGACTGGTTCTCAAGGTACTCATGTTCTCTCTCTTCTATGCTGAGAATTGGTTCTGACCATTTCCTTATATCTTTTTCTGCTAACCCCTTGAGTGGCAAGAGAAACTTCCCTTTTCATTTTGAAAAAATGTGGATGGCTCATCCCAACTTGAAGGAAAGCATTGGTGACTGGTGGAATTGTTTTGTGGATGGGGGAGCTATGTACAGAGTTGCAAAGAAACTGTATGCGATCAAAAGAAAGGTTAAGACTTGGAACAAAGAGGTCTTTGGCGACATCTTCCTATCCAAAAGTCATGTGCAGATTGAAATTAAGGATATCCAAGACCAAATCCAAAAGGAGGGTCTCTCTAAGGATCTCAAAAGTCTTGAAAATATCTAAGGAGGAAACTTTCTGGAGACAGAGCTCTAGAGCTCTCTGGCTTAAGGCAAGGGATAGAAACACTAGATTCTTCCATATGACTACTATGAAGCACAAGGCTGCTAACAGAATCTCCTGCTTAATCTCCAATGGAAATAAGATGGTTAAGGAGGAAGATATTAGAAAAGAAATGCTCAGCTACTTTGCCACTCTCCTATCCAAAGATCCTAACTTGGTTTCTTCTGACCAGGAGGAAATTTTATCTGCTATTCCTTCGCTGATTGATAAAGAGACCAATGTGAGATTACAAGCTATCCCATTTGATAAGGAAATACAGAATGCTGTTTTTTCCTTTGAGGGTGAGAAATCTCCTGGTCCAGACGGTTTTCCTATGCTTTTCTTTCAACATTATTGGGAGATTGTGGGGAAAGAGGTGAATGCAGCGGTGAAAGAGTTTTTTGGTACCAAAGCCCTTCTTAGTGAACTAAATGCAACTTTTCTGGTGTTGGTCCCTAAGAAGCCTGGAGCTATAACCTGTTGATGCTTTTAGACCTATAAGTCTCTGCAACTCCTTGTATCAAATCATCTCTAAAGTGTTAACTTTGAGGATTCTGTTTATTCTCCCTACGATCATTTCTCCCAGCAGAATGGTTTTGTTCTTGGAAGGCAAATCCTAGATTCTATCATTGTCGCGCATGAAAATATTCACTCTTTGGAAGCTGCTAATAAACAGGGATTCCCAACGAAGCTAGACCTCTCGAAAGCTTATGATAGAGTGGACTGGAATTTTTTGCTGAAAGTCCTCGAAGCCTTTGGTTTTGATAAGGGAGTTATCAAACTTATAATGCAATTGGTTTCTACTGTCTCTTCCTCTGTTATCGTTAACGGTGGGTCTTCCAACTTCTTTAGACCTTCTCGGGGTCTTAGACAAGGTGATCCTATCTCTCCAATTCTTTTTGCTATTCTGGCTGAATGTTTGGGAAGATACAGTAGTAAGTTGGTGGGAGAAGGTTTGATCTCTGGTCTCCAACCTTCTTCGGCTAGAACCTTTTGTTCCCACGAGCAATTCGTGGATGATACTCTTACAATGGGGGCTGCTACTATTAAGGAGGCCAAAAACTTGAAGATGGCTTTAACTACTTACACTTCTGCGTCTGGTCAACTTATTAACTGGGAAAAGAGCTCTATCTTCTTCGTTAACACCCCCGAGGTGAGACAAAGAAAGATTTCAAAAATTTTGGGATGCAGTGTTGGGGTCCTGCCCTCGTCTCACCTTGGATTGCCGTTGAGCTCTAAACCCCCTGATGCATTTTGTAATTCAATCATTGAAAGATTTAATAGAAAGTTGGCTGGCTGGAAGGGGGTCCTTTTAAGTCATGCCGGGAAAGTTCAACTTTTGAAGTCAACTCTGCAAAACCTTCCAGTCAATGCGTTGAGTCTCTTTAAGATTTCCCACAAATTTGCTATGATGATTGAAAGAATTCAAAAAAGATTCTTGTGGTCGGGGGTTGAAGATAAGAAAAAATTAAGCTTAGTTGCTTGGGAAAGGGTGTGTAAGCCAAAAAAGTTTGGGACTATTAAAAACTTCAATAAAGCCCTTCTTGCCAAACAAATATGGCAAATCTATGGGGAAAGAAAAGAATGGAACTCAATCATCAGAAACAAATACCTGTTTAACAATCCTACTTTGGAAGACTTCATCCTTTCTGGAGAGGATTTGCAAGGATCATATATATGGAATAGTATTTGCTATGCAAAGCACTAAATTACCAAAGGCATTAGATGGAAGTTGGGAAATGTTAGGAAAATTGACTTCTGGGAGATTGCTGGTTACAAACAAATGGACCTCTCTCAAGCAACCAAGAATGGAACCAAGCTATTGCTAGATGTAAAGAAACTATCGGGGAGAAAGTCAATGACTATTGGAGAGGAAACAAGTGGATCAACTTGGGAGAAATTGACAGAAAGTTCCTTCCCCTTCATCTTGTGCTGCAAACTTGGTTTGTCAATGAGAACAGTTATGATAAACTCATCTGGGGTTCTAAACTGGATGGTGTCTACTCTGTGGTTTCTGCCTGTGATCTTATAATCTCGGGTGATGTTAGACCTCTTTGTCCGAAGGTTTGGTATAAATTTCTCATTCCTAATATCAATTTCTTTTTTTGGCTTTTATCCCAGAATAAACCTCTGACTTTAGACAATCTTTATAAAAGGGGCTTCTACTTACCTAATAGATGCTTCCTTTGTATGGAGGAGGCTGAATCTTGTGATCATATCATGATGCATTGCTCCTATTCCCGTATGGTTTGGGAGATTATTTTTAGAAAATGGAACCTCTGCTGGTTTTCCCCTCTTTGATGGTAGGATTTTATCACTCAATGGAGCTGTCCTTATTCAAATAAGCTAGCTAAACATTTCTGGAATCTGCTTCTCCCTCATTTTAGTTGGCGCATTTGGAAGGAGAGAAACAACAGAGTGTTCCGGGAGAAATATGCTAAAGCTGAAGTGGTTGGCAATCAAATTTGCAGAGGGCTGGAGGAGAACTTCAATGTTATGGTCAACAACAATCTTGCTTTAATCTCTTCTCCGGAGGATTTCGAGAACATAAAAAATTGACAGTTTAGCTCTACCTCTACTAAAATTCCTCATCCTAGAGATGGTGCCCAGTGGTCTTCCCCTACCCATGGATGGTTCAAAGCAAACTTCGATGGGGCTGCTAAGGGAAACCCGGGAATAGTGGGTGGTGGAGGCATCATCAGAGATTGGTCTAGTAATTGTGTTGGAGCTGTGGCCTTGACTTTGGGAGTACAATCTAATCACAGAGCTGAAGCTATGGAGGCTCTCAATACTATTATGCTGGCAGATGATTTGGGCTGTAAGAACTTGTGGTTGGAAGGAGACTCTCTCAATATCATCAATAATATTAAAGGCTTAAGCAAACCTTCGTGGACTATAGAGCATATAATAGACAAAATTAAAGTTGTTGCTCTCAAATTCAAAAAGTTTCACTTAACCCATGATTACCGCGAAACTAATATGGTCATGGATGGGTTAGCCAACATTGGGGTTAAAGATGACATCACCTGCAAGTGGTTTGGAACGAACATTATCAATGATGACATTAATAAGCTCATTTATTATGATAAGATTAATCAAAAGGAGGGAACCATTCGAAGCAATGATGATTTTGAATGATATGAGACAAATTTTATGTACTGGTGAAGTGAAGTGGTAGGCGGAGTGCATTATCATTAATACTCGTCTTTTAACACACGCTTTGTGGGTGTTTAAGACTGCTTTCGTGTTGAAGGCTTATCATTCCGAGCTTTCGGTGCCCATCTTGAGAAACTCTGATCTCAACCTGGTTGTGCATAAGTCTAGTAACGACATTCTGGAGCTCAATTGCATGAAGGAAGAAATGGGAGGGGATCTTAAGAGAGAGGAACCCTCAGAATGCAAATGGGTTAAGGAAAAAAATGTTTGGAAGAAACTTAAGAATGGAAGGGTCGAGCAATATCTTCAGCGCTTGCATGGCAACAATAAAGATATTACTACGGAGTTTGCTTTAGGCTGGGATAATGGGGTTGTGCATCTTGCGGGTAAGTCTTTTCCTCCGACTTTGGACCTAATTGCAAAGATTACGGGTCTTCCGCTTGATGGCATGAATTACTTCAAAGATAGGAAAATTGGTAATAAGGCTTTTAAGGATTTCCCCAAAACTGTTGAAGAGAGGGCAATGTTAGTTAAGGGCAATGTTGATTTTGTCAATATCAATAATATCAAGCTCATCTGGGCTCAGGTCTTGAGGGTAATCATGGAGTATTTTACCTTAGACGAAAGATTTTCAAGGGTTTACAACTTCCATTTTGTACTTGTTAATCATTTCCGTTACAAAACTAGGGTTTCTTTCCCTTATTTCTTGTTGAGCTCCTTGAACCAGAGTATTATGGACAATAGAATCAAGCCCAACTCTCCTGTCCTCCATGAAGGTCTGATTTTGCTTATTGCTGAGTATGCCAGAGACAAGATCTTGGAGCCAGTGCCTAAGCAAGTTGGCAAGCAGAAGAGAGTGTGGAGACTAATTCTGGGAAGAAAGTGAGCCCCTCACCTAATAAGAAATCTAGAAAGGCTACTCCTGGGAAGAAAGAGGCTCCCCTGTCTATCTTCGACGGGGTGGAGCGAATGAAGTCTGATGATGACAAGGACGACGATACCTTTGAGGAGGAAATCCTGAAATACTTAATAACAAGGAGATTCTTGAGAAGGATGATACCCTCATGACAGAGAACGAAGAGGAGTCTGATAAGCATTTCCAGGACAATAGCCCTCCTTTTCTGGAAGGAATTGGTGATATTTGCTCTAAGGTTATCAAAGATAGGGTTGGAGATGAAATTGTGAAAGACCCCCAGCAGGAGATTTCTGAGGATGCTATAAATCTGCACAATGTTTTGGATCAGCTCCAGATGAAGGACAATAATGCCCAGAAGAGGAGTGGTAAATATAATGTTAAGGGAAATGCTGAAGATGAGAATAGTGATAGGGAGAGTGAAGATGGGAATAATGTTGGCAACGGGAATACTCGTGAGATGGGCATGGAGACCAATGCTAATAATGAAAAGGGTACTACTCCTTTGGAGTTTCTTTCTAAAACTTTTGACTCAACTATTAATTGGGAGGCTGAAGATCATCCTAACACTCCCTATGAGAACCCGACTATTGAGGGTAACACTGGGAAGGGAAAGAGTACTGAGAACCAGAAAAAAGGTGAGGCTACGTCTCTTGAGGAACAAGACTTCAACACAAAAAGAGTCACCAACATGAGCGTCTTGAATGTGGCTAGAAGCAGAGCTATCCTGGCCTTCAACTTGGATAAATGGGCGTTTCATGAAATCCAAGATCTAAGTATTAAGTACAGAGCCCTCGATGCTAGGAATGAGGTGCTCGAAGAGACGGTGGATAAAATAAGGAACGATGCTGCTATGTATAATTGTAAAGATAAAAATGTTTTTATTGAGAATTTTGAGAGTTCTAGCTCGCTTAATGAGAAGATTACTGGCATCATAGATGAGAAGCTCACCTCCATCCTCAACAAAGCAATTAGTAATGAGCAAATGCTCAGGAAGCTCTTGAGCCTCAGCAACGAGGGCATGAAAGCTACTCTCACTAACCTTAATGCGCTGTATGCTCTGCTGGAAGAAAATTACACGGATAAAAATGCCATTACCATTGATGATGATGCTGTTAAGTAGGATGAGCAGATTTCTGGCCCTGGCTCTAGCACCAGAGCAAGCACAAAGAAGAAAATGGTTTCTCGGCCTAAAGATCTTATGAGCCTTAAGGAATCTATCCAGAAGATTCAGGCCCTGCTAATGGATTCTGAGGATTTCCTCAAAATGCTGGACTGATTTGTGTTGCTGGGCGCTTTTTCGTTTCTGTTTGCTAGACAGTGTACTGGCCGTTTTTTGCTCTTTTTGAGGATGGTGCTGTAATTGTAATATCTTGGGGTTTGCCCTCTTTTGGTTCTGCCGTTTCCTTAAGGCAAACGTTGTCTTTTCGTTGCTTTTAATGTTCTTTCTTGCTCCTAGATTGTAAAGGGTTTCGGGGTCCCCTTCAAAACCCGTTTTTACCTCAATAAAAAACAAATATATAAATAAAGACATTCATTACTAATCATATTAATGAATATATAAGTAAAGCAGATAATACAAAGGACTAAACTCGACTAAGTAGTCGATTACAAATAAACATTTACAATCATTAGTCGGCATCCTTCCATCAGCGACCAGCGTTTGGAATGGGACAAGACTGCAGACCGCTCGGTGGAGGGATATAATAATAGGTATTTGTCCTGTTGAAGGGACATCGATCAATAATAGGAGCGTGTATGTTATATATACACAGCGCTGGAATTAGCTGAGTCACCTCATTGGACCAAGGAAAAATAAAGAGTATTTTCAAGATACAATCAGCACTGATTAAAGAATACAATCAGCGCTGACTGTAAGGTATGTGCCTTGAAGGCAATTCAATATTGTTTCTATTTTGATAATGGATTAAGTTGATTTTATATATATAGATGTAAAGGAATACATATCAACAGTGCTCGTTTACATATTAGGACTGGCAAGTATTATGTGACAGCATACTGATATGCTGTAACTTATCTATGAATCAATACTCAATTACAAAATATTATATCTATTAGGAATACACACACACACACACACATATATTAATGATCATAAAATCATAATTATATATATTTATATCTTCATGTTATATTATAATGATCATAAGATCATAATTATATATATATATATATATATATAATCAGAAATATATATGTATAAATATATACAATATTTATAGATGTAATAATGATAATCAGAAATAGTCGCTCTATATATTGAGGCATCTGTTAATAATAATTAATCAGAAACACTTATAATATATTAAATGCACGCGCGCACACACACACACACATATAAGGAATCTGAGATTATATAGTCTATTATATGTATTATATGTTAATAAGGATGATATCAGAATCATAAATTCATATATATTTATACACTCAGTCCTATTACTCTTCTAATCTGAGAGAGAAGATGTACTGTTACCAAGGAGGGGCTTGTATAAATCCAAGCAATGGATCTTTGTCCCAAGATAGGGTGTAGGGGTCAGCGTTCTGTAAGCCTTTGTGATACAGATTTGGACCTGTAAACTTTGAGGGAATCCATTGATAGTGGTATCTAGGCAAATTGGTTAACACCTACTCCTTCTGTCTTGTGTAATGTCCCCTTATCCGTGATAGGCCATTATGGCGCCTGATTAGTCTATCTCCCCATCCGGATAGACTAATGGCTTCTTTCAGATGATGCCAGCCAGTCACAGGCTTTAGTGGGTGAATATTAATTATTTGGGACCCCTTTTTTATAGTTAAGTCACTTTATTTTATAAAGTGAGATTATAAAGTTACTTTATGACTTAAGTCATTTTATTTTAAAAAGTAACTTAAGTGACTTAAGTTATTGCACTTTATCCCACATTGCTTAGTTTGTTGTGCTTTCCCTCATATCGAGGTTATAAAAGCATAAAGTGCTCCTTGGGAAAAGCACCATGAAATTTATAAACAAAGGATAAACAAATCAGGTTACATTTGTGATTGGTTTTTTTTCTTGAGGACTTAGCCCCTTGAGGAATTTGAGAGGTTGGACGTAGCCCCAACATCTCGTTCATGGTGAGATTATACAGATTTCACATTGGAGCTTAATTGTGTAAGTAACAGAATTCAGAGTTTTTGGATAAGCATTTTAGTATCAAGAGTAATAAGCAAAAGGGTAACCACGTTCAGAAATTCGCTTCTACAAGCTAGCAGTCAGGCAACCTGCTCATTCAACAAGAAGTCAATTAATTCAGTATCCATCAAACATCAAACCGCTAGGGAGTGTGATATGTGTCGCTGAACCACCCTAAGCGTTGGCTTCTGTGTGGGAGGAGTTTAGTGATGGTATCGAGCTGAAGGAAATACATCATTAGCATTACTTATGGAAGAGTGAAGAAACGTAAGAGTGGAATCCACACGCTGAGTTTGTCAATACACCATAGCCCGAGCACTAACCACCTCAGATACCACCACGGGTCTAGACATAAGCATACAACTGGTGCAGGTGACTGGGTGGTTGAGAACGGGACGTGGAGTTCCAAACCACCACATTAGCAGAATCGGGGCCAAGTCTATGTGTCGAGCGTGGAGCTCTTAGCAACCACATACAAGACCACGTTCAAAGGCTGGCTTCGTGCGCGGGTCTCCTAGCAGTCGCAAGACAATACAGGGGTCCACAGGAAGGAACCGAAGGTGCCGTGCAGTCGTGGGAGGATATGGGATAATGGCTAGCAGTGATCACTTCATTCCCTTTGCAGTTGCTGCTTAATGTTCATCACAGTGCGTTCAAGGTGCATGATTACCTTTTCCCATGCAGGCAGTTTATATGCATATCAATATTCTTTGACAGCGTGAATGTATATATATGCGGCTTGGTGCTGATTAATGAGGTGCACGTTAATACAACTCTCATTTCTTTTGATAATATCTTGCATAGACTTTGCCTGAATTTTATGCAAATCGCTATTTGTTGAAATATACTTTCAGTTATATTTTGTTTAAAAAAAAAAACTTGCATGATCTATATACAAACCTTAAGCATACGTAAATCTTAGTCTGAACCTATTAAGGAAAAAACTTAGAAGTGATTGCATTCAACTGTGAATTTGGAGGTCATTTTTTATCAAACTTCTATTATCCCTGTTTGGGATATTACATCTTGAGTTGGATTAGTAAAAAGGGTTGACATGAGCATTAAAGATAACTTAAATCTAATAAGATAAATGATTGATCCTATCAGATTACATTACAATCCAAACCCTAATTGAGAAATTTAGGATAAATTAAGTAAGATCCCAACATGGGACATTACAAGTGGTATTAGAGCATGGTCCTGCCATCCTGCTGGGTACAAAATTATGCTAATGAAAATAAATCCTACATACAAATAATATCAATAAGACTAGAATTATAATATATAGTTATATATCATATGAATATATATTTATAGTGTCATAATACAAGCGATATTGATATAGCCTATCCCTTAATCTCTTATTGTAGCCCCAGGAGTTGATAGTTGGTGTTGTGTAGGGAAAGGCGGAGTAAATCCTCACAATTTAGGGAAACTCCAAGATGGGTAAGGATATGTTCTTCCAATGCCTTGAGGGAGAAATCCCGAGATGGGTACGAACATGCACGTATATATATCCGAACTGGGCGTGGTCTTGTTCGAACCACCCCCCTATGGGCCGGACCTTGTCTAGACCCATAGACAGACTGGACCAGAACCACGCCCAGATAAATAAAAACTCACCTCTCAGACCAATTTAATTGCATAACGAGTTTAGATTGATTTTCAATATATTATTCTGACTTTGGTACTTTGTTTCACTACATATAGTGATAAGATGTTACTAAAGCTATATTTAAAATGAGCAATTATCGTCATCACTTTATTGACAATAATAACAACTTGCTTTAAATATAACCAATGTCTGAGTCATACTTGAGACCAATGAGCGACGCCATATTCTTTATATCATCATATGAAGATGTGTAGTCAATTATATAGATAATAATATTCTTAACCCAATGATCTTAATGTTATGGTGCAACCCATTACTCGTATCTTTGCTGTGGTATATTGTCTATATAATGTTTGATGCTTGTGATTTATATTGACTACGACCTCATTAGTTAGTAATAACGAATAACATGTGATCACAATGTAGGTGCATCTGATTTTCGCTAGCATTGAGTTTAACTTACTTTCCTTGACACAAGGTCGTTATATACATATCCTAGTTGTTATATTATAATTCATATGCTGAGATGTTTCAATCAAGTTACAATTTTCTGAAGTATAATAACCACACATTCAGATATGTCGAAGCGGCATTCTCACTACATATCCAATAAACATGTAATGAACTAGTACATGAATTTCTCACAAATTTTGCTCTTTCCTTCAACTTCTCAATGGTTTTGTATTTTGACATTTTGTCAAACAGTTAGCTGGTTTTAACAGTTGACTGATCTGTGTGATATTTTCTAATGGTAGATCCTAAGGTTTGTTCTACTTATAGATCTTTTAAGTAAAACAATGATGCTAATTTCAAGGAACTTTCATTTTATGCATTCAAAAGATAATGTGATTCAAACTCTAATTTAATAAACAATTTTCTGAGATACATTCAGAGTTCAAGTGTGACCAAATTATGAGTAAAAATACATGAAGAAAGAGTTTCTTTCCTAGCCTTAACTTGTCTTACGTAGCTGGGAGACAATAGGAGTTTTCCCCAATGATGAGCAACATCCCAACTAGCTGGAATTTCCTGTCCAAGTCTTCTTATTTGATTCAATGCATGCATAGATCTTGACTAAAAGTACGTTTTCCTAACTGGACCAGACATGATTCCTGGGAAATATTTGCAACACAACACACACACACACACACATACACAAAATTAATGCAATTCCAACTGCGACCTTCCTTCTTCCAGTTCAAGCTCAGTAACTGATATTTTCAATGCAACGGTCATCCTGCTCTGGCACAGTCCAAGAATCCCAAACTGATCTCTAAAACCTTATGCCTCCAAGCAATTGTCTCTTCCTCAAACATTTTCATTGTTAGAAATATAGAAGAATGCCAGAGACATCATAATATTTCCCTTTCTTTAGAAAGTCCCAACAAAGAGTAGTCAAACCCACAAAATAATTTTATCGACGGGAATGTAATAATCATACTATAATAGCTATAATCATACTATTTTCAGGTTATTACTTGATCTTGTTTTGACCTTTTTGTAGGCCATTTTCTTTAAAAACTTTGGTAACTAGGTTATCTAAGCTCTTTTGAACCAATTATCCTTACATTTGAAGTGGTTCCCTTTCCTTAATCTGGTCAATTTGAAATAATTTTCATCAGATTTTGGAGGGTGTATACTAAATATACTCTTGATATTAACCATTTTTGCTAGATCCTATCCTCCAATCTCGACTTATAGATTGACTTTTCTTAAGAGGTCAATACTATACCATTGAGTATGGACAATATCATTTAACCCGTCCAAGGTACCAAGTACAAATCATGAAGGATATCATATGTTTTTTTTGGGTTCTAGTAAACTCACTCACGAAGTAGGTTTGCATCACACATCATAATGCACCAACATTAGTTTAGTTTTAACTTGAGCAGGTCTAATTAATCATTAAAGCAGACAATTGCATGTCTGTATGTTGTTTGTAGGGTATTATTCATATCGCTTCATGTTGTGCCAAGTACAATGTTGTTTGAGTTCCAAACTTGTAGTATGTTATTTACAAAGGTAGTGAATGTAGTGGATGCATAATAGTCTCCACACAGCTATTGTTCCTCCTAGACACTTTGTCACTATTGATAAGCGTTTCCTCTTTCACAATCAAACTTATAATTATGTCATCAAGTATAAAGGTAGTCACAAACTAGGGGTTGAGGGTGCTACCAAGTCTATCTTTAACACATACTGATACATTAAATGGGAATAGCAATTCATGTTTGCATCATGTGATTTTCAGATTTTTACCACTTAACTCTCCAATACAATGTGCCCAACAAGTGGCAATCTGGACCAACAGTTGAGTCAGGTGTGATGATTTTCTACACCTACTCTTTGCTTATTTTGGAAGGCACAGATTCCTTGTTATGATTGGAAACAATGAAAACTAAAAACTTGTATGCTTTTAACCGGGAAGCAAATAAGGAAGGGAAGTTTTAACTAGAAAGTTTTGAAAGGTGAAAATCTTAAATATCTGAAACAAACTGAAGAACACAAAGTTTCTTTAAATATAGAAAATGCTATTAACTATCACTGACTTGTTGTTTAATCTCACACAAAGTTGATCATTAAACAACAATCCACAACTCATATTCATAAAATATTTCAAACATACGCATAAAGGATAACATCCTACAGTAATGCATTCAACATAAGATGAATGACCAAGCCATAAATTGTAACACACAGTCCATGATTTGTAGGATCACTTTCAGATGCTATTTCATTAAAATCTTTAAATTACTTTTTTGTTTTCTCTGTCTAATCTCTAACACCACAAAAATTTATCAATATATGCATCAAGTATCATAATAACTGACATAAGGAAAGATGACTCTCCAGAGCCTACAGTTTTTTATTAATAACTTAAAAACATAAAACCATGAGAAACTAGTCTATGACCACTGGTTCCCTCTCCTCGATTCTTTGCGCTTCATTTCCTTGGTCTACGCGTGCCACGTGTTCTTCCGCATCTGTTGCCTGAGCTCTAGCCTGTTGCTCCTATACTCTCGTTCTGTAAAGCATATACTTAGTGACGACTTTAGACAATGTTCTGGATTGAGGTTTGCCCATTATGCTTACCTTCACCTTATACTTGGCTATTTTTCGTTCTGCTTCAACAATTTTAGGGTGAAGTTCTTGAGATTCCTCTTTAAAGCTAGGGATATTCTCTGTTAAGTGCCACAAATTGTCTAGTTCCCTCTTCATTACGCTGAAGGCATTCCCTATATGAGAAGGAGAAGCTGAATTTTAAAATCTAATAGTCCAAAATTTGTTTGAAGGAATGATTACCATCAACATGATCTTGGCCATTCATCGTTTTCAAGACCACCACAACTCTATTTTACGTGGACGGGGCATAGAAGGGATAGAGGATGATAGGGTGATAAGACCAATATTGTCAAAGGAGGCGACTTGATAGGAATTTGGCCTGTGACAACAGATAACTAGATCAGTAACAGTCGCATCAGATTGAATGCAAAGGGAAGAAGAAATTAATGAGGGCGTACTTCGAGGTGACCTCTAGGAGCTGTTGAAAGTCGACGAGAGTAGTTGTGATTGCGTGAAACTCATCTACTGAGAGTTTATTTGCCTTTTTAACAAATTTCTTTTGTGTGACTCATCACTCATTTGCCACATTTTATGAGATCGCAGTTTCTCTGAGAGTTTTACAAACACCCCATGGGCTTTATCTGTGCATGATGGACACCCTAACCCTATTCTAGATCTTCCATTACACACAAAGAGAGAACACCGACAACGACTGTGGAATCCGACTCAACACATGTGCATTCATTTGCTATTAGTTTCAATAATCTCTTCAACAAATCCATTGTCTTTTACTGTTATGTAACCTTGCACGCTAGATATCTGCATTATATCAAATATTTCAAAGCCTTCTTTGTCATACATTTTGTGTGTATAGGCGGTTTGCGCTCAATAGATAATGTCGGTGTTGTTAGCAGAAAGTTTATGGGTAGCCCTAAACTGTCGAAGAGGTGCTTGCTGGCGTCAAACCAACGGTGTCTTAGCAGGGGAACAATTGCCTAGTTGTGCACAGTGAGGAGGGACATCTGGCAAGCTTCGCAGACAACATGGAAGGGCCACACCTATGCCCTGTCTCAGTAAGCCTCTTACCCGCATTGGCGATGTGAAGCTAGACACCTGGGTATGTCCGGTGACTGTTAACAATTCCGGCTCAAATGTGAACACGGTATTTTGACACTAGACTATTGTGCATGTCTTTCCCAAAATATTTTGGGTTTAACAATTTTTTTTTACGTCAAAAACCAAGTGAAAGAAATGATGAATGATATAGTAACAAATGGAATTCCGTAGAGATGCACGCCATTTGTATAGACCACATAAACCATTGAAATAGGTCTGCAACTAAATTGTACATTTTGATCCCAAATGGATTGCGGCGAAATAGGCAAGAGCTGAAAGACGATTTAAGGTGGGGTCCGAGTTTTGCATCTCTTCAATTTACACATGTCATGGTGGGCTCCATAGCAGTGGCTATCTATCAACTAGAAAATAATAGATTTAAAAAGAAGTTTGTCTCTTTCTTGTGAATTGCATAAGCGTTTCCTTTAGCATGTTTCTAGGCAAGATTGAAAATGAAGTGCACTACTGATTTGCAGTAAAATATTAGTTTCAATCAACGACACTGTTCCGTCGACAAGATCTGCAAGTGGAATCTGGCTCAACATCTATGCATTCAATTGCTATTAGTTTCAATTTAATCTCTTCAACAAATCCATTGTCATTTATTGTTATGTAACCTTCCGCGACAGATATCTGCATTATAACAAATATTTTGAAGCCTTCTTTGCCAAACATTTTGTGTGTACCCAGTAATATAACACTTTTCTCGCTTAGGAGCTCATCGCGAACATTACCTCTCCCTGAATGAGCCAACGAGCAGCAAATCCCCCTTTGAAGATGCTGACTTGGCACATTTTTCCCATGCATTTAATTTCCTTTGGCAACTCGGCAACGCGTTGGAGTTTTAGAATACTTTCACCGAGCTCCTGAGAATTCTTCCCATTGACTGATGTGGCAATGAACATTTTTTATTTCATGGATACACCGATGCAAATGAACAACCTCCACAAGCATATAAACATACTCCAAAGCATAAGTAGGAGATATTTTCCACAAGTCAAATTTTGGTATTGTTATCAGGATCCAATTGTGTAGTTTTTTGAGTCAAACTCTTTGACCCGTGTTTCATGAGTAGTGGTTCACACAAACCCATCTCTCATGAGGATAACCTTATCTTCTGAAGTGATGTGACTGCACCACGAGAGAATTTATTTTCAAACACTGAGTAAATAAATACATATTATTTAACCTACACCATAATACTTTAACCTACCAGGCCTTGCAAATTCCAGATTTCTTCCATGTTATAACGACGGAAAAAATTTGGTCTATTTTATATATACATTCGTGTACTATATGTGGCCAATTAGGAAAAATTAGGTCTATTTAGTGTAGTATATGTAGTCAATTGGTGTGTGTGTGTCTCTCTCTCTCTTGTTTGTAGCTAGAATATTTGTCATATTATTCATATTGTTCTGATTGGTAAGCTAGATTGGGTAGAGGGATTTTCAAGGGAATACTTTACTTAAAAATTACATAGAACATGTCATTTTTCACTAAATATGTATAAAGTCACAATTTTTTTTGGTTTGACTCATTTGCAATAAATATGCAAATATGGAGATGTAAAGGTTTAGGAAGGGGGTGATGGAGAGAGATGGATGGAAAGAGAGTGGGAGATGTGACTAGATATGGAGGGGGAGAGGAAGACAGAGATAGAGATGAATACAAAGTGAGAGGAATGAGAGAAAAATATATGGAGAGATAGAGATAGATAGAGAGGTAAAGATAGAAAGAGATGTAGGGAGATACAGAGGAAAACATAGAGAGGGAGAGATAAAGAGGAAGAAATAGAAAGAGATATAGATGGTTAGATAGATTGATAGAAAGATAAGGAGATATAGAGAGGATGAGAGGGAGAAAATAACAAAGGGGACAAATACTTAGTTGACCTTTCATACCTCGTTGGCGCACCCATTGCACACTAAGGTGCGATTGCTAGTTTATCTTCTCTTTCGAAAGGCTTTCTTGTACCTTGTCTCTGAAATTATAGATTACTGCAGCATTGTTTCTTAATTTTTCTTATCCTACTTAAAATATTTTGATCTCTAGCAGTATGAAATGGGACTCTAGGTTCTAAGCATCATGTTTAAACTGAGCTAGGGCATGCCTTATATATTGCTCTAACTTCTCGTAGACAACAATTTTCTATTCCAATGCGTCCATCCAAGTCATAAAGTTTCTCCAGCTTTTCAGTTATTAGCAAGTACATTTTCATACCTTCTTGGATGAAAGATATCACATCAATTACAAGTTTTTCCACCCATTACCAAAGTAACACTTTGAGCCCTTTTGATTTGCTTCAATTTATTAGAATCTAGTCCATCAATATGGATTGGCATGTTGTGCTCAAAGTTTTTATCCCCTTCATGTAGAACAAATCGAATCAAAGAGACCAAAGAGTTTACCTGTCTTAGCAGCTCCAGATTATTTTGTTCTTCCATCTTTACCCTCTGAGCCTGGGCATCGACATAAGTGGTGGCATGGTAAATGTCCCCTTCTGAAGTGGGTGGGCCCATGTCAATTCTGTTCAAGGTGAAATCTCTTTCGGTGACTTCATGCTCATTCTTTTCATCGATGGGATCGACAATTTCCAAGAACCTTTAGTCAATCACAGAATATATCACCACCCTGGACATTCTTTTGGCTCTTTTTGGCTTATGGGTTCCTTGTAATAACTTGGTAGCGGTGTCTACTTCTGTTTCAACCATAGACATGTATCTCTTTTTCTTTTCAACGACCTCCTTCACCCAAGGGAAGGAGGTAGTCCCAGTGGAATCAAAAGCATTGATAATGACATTACTTGGTGGAGGAGTATTAAATTGGGAAAGGCGAGGGCCGACGAAAACATCCAATTCAACATTATAAAAAATAGAATTGGAAATATCATCTCCATCGAGTTGGTGGAAGATGAGGGTATCACTTTCTTGAGCACCACCATCAATACAAGGCAAATTATTAGTAGCATGGAAGGATGGGGTGGAAAGCTTTTCATTGGTAGCTTTCTTCAGGGAGGATGAGGTGCTCGTTTCACACTTTTATTTGAACTTCACCTATTTCTCTGGTTCTTCACCATCTCTGTCTGACTGAGAAGCTTCCCCTAAGGGTGTAGATACTGAGGTGGCAGGAGTGTTGGGAGGTGGCAGGAGTGTTGGTAGTATTGAGGTCTCGTGACACATTTTGCTTCGCACTCGTGGAACTTGCCCAATGCATTCTCCGACTTTCTTCTTAATCCATCTTTTGGTCCTTTCCACCACATGGATAGTTCTCTTCTCCATATGCATGTCATCTCTATTATGCTAGGTCAGCAGTTGCGTGACAGAGAGGGTAACATTCTAATATGTTTCATCAATCAAATCCGAGCCATCATCGGTTAATTCTTTAGGTATGAGGATAGGGAGCTTTTTTAACTTGTTCTAAGGTCATCCTCATAAGATCTCTTTTCTGCACCTCCCTTATATCCGCACAGTCTGCCCAATAATCCTTTATATGAGGTTGATGTAGATAAGATTTACCCCCATGAAAATTATTATGCACATAATTTTTATTGTCGAAGGAAACCCTTGGGGGTATGGACTGGAATTTAAACTTAGAGAGAAGTCTCTCTATGGTGGCAGCGACATCAAAACTCTTACAAGTAAAAAGAGACAAGGACACCGGGAAAGAATAACCTTTCTTCTTAATCTTAGTAACATATTTAGCACTGACCCCTTTTATCTGCCTACAAATTTCTAGGAGTATAAAATAATCGGACACATACTTGGGTTGCCTGTAGGTGGTTTGATTGAATCCTCCAATTCTAAGATAAGAAAAATTGTCAAACTAGATGATAAAACTACCATAATGCATGATTAGGGTGGCAGCTTCAGAAGAGATCCTCCTTTTTGGTAACCCTTCAATCTTCTTTATCACCACCCACAAGAAAGAATCATTGACACCATAAAATTCATCCATCCTGACATGCTTTTGTAACTGAGGGAAGACTTCAAAGACTGGTAGATTTTGAGTATGCGATTCTAAGGTCCTGAAACCCAGCCAAGTAGCTTGGGTTGTCACCAACACATAGATAAGGAAGGAACATATGTGGAAGGTACATATAATTGTGAGAAATTGAGACATCCAGCCTATGAATTCCTCAGCTGTTGGGTTCCCGACAATGCGGTGCAATAAAACAATTGCATTTTCAATCTCTTTTAGAAAAAGCCCCTTTTTAAGAATTGAGGGGAGTTGAGATTGGCCCTTCCATTTTACCTTGAACCAAGCTGTAGCAATCCTATTCAAACACCATTCTTCATTATCTTGAAAATATTCCCAGGATTTATCAATTGATGTATCCATAAACACTTCCCGCTTTAGTAATCTAAGGGCACAACCTATAATTTCTGAATCAATTTTGACAACGGTCATGCCATCAAAAGCTTGAATTTCATGGGATTCTGGGTGGTAGTGGTTCAGGCAAGCTAAGACCAATTCCCGACAGTAAATTGCTTTAGGGAAGCTAGTGGATTCCAGAAAGCCACTATCAACTATTTTGCTTACTATGGGCGAGTCAAAATTTCCTCTTAATCTGTCAAGGATTTCTTGGACATTCTCCTGGCTCACATTTGTGTCCAAAATTCCTTCCAAGCCGTTGTCTATTACTGCGGGCATGATGGGTATTAGGGTTTGGGACAACAGATCCAGAGAATGGACAATGTAGGTTTCTAATATTCTGGTTGGCCAAGCGCAAGAATGCAGAGAATGAATAGAAAGCTCGCTAGGCAAACATGGAGATGGCAAATTCCACTGCTTCACTTTAGATAACAGAGTGGGGAAAATTGGATTTATGTTTCAAATTACCAAAGAAGAAGAAAATCTAATCTGGATTTCTTACATGCACCTTTTTCTTTCTCCAATGCTCAGACATTGTGAATTTCGTTCTTCTTGGTAAACAAATTTGTCACTACAAATGCTTCTTCAAAATTGACCCTGTTCGCCCTGTGAGCAGTGACAACTGTGCCAATAGCTAGAGAGATTGCAATCAGATCACAATCCAATCACAATCTTCCTCTGCATTTGAGAGGGGCAGCTCCCTTGTATGATGAGGGTATTTGTAATTTTGTGAACTTTTCACTTGAAAGTATAAAAAGGAAACATGACAAAACTAAATGAAATAGATAACATAAACCCCAACAATAGATATACAAATACAAGTTGAGATTCACAATGGATAATGATTGCAAAGGAGTTTTTAGCACAAAATGCAATGATGGAAAAAGAAGGATAGCAGACCCTGACATACGAAAAGGTATGCTATTCCAAAGCATTCAAACCAAGATACCAAGAAATGAGTGCATTCCATCTCATCAATTACATGGATTAGAGAATAATTGGATTTCACCATAACATAAGAGATTACTAACTTAACATATGAAAAATTAGTAATAGCAACTCATGAATACATTCAAGTCATATGACTAAATGTATTCTTTATTGTCCTTTTGAAAATATACAAGATCAAAAACCCTTCTGTACATAGTGTAAACCCAAAAGTTTGTTTGGAAATTTCTCCATAGTTTCTCCTTGATAACCAACCTGTAGCCACTTAGCTGAAATGTCCCAAACCGGTATTTTCCCAATTTTTTCCACAAATATATCTCATGCAGATTTAAACAAATAAATGCATGCAATAAATCATTGATTCAACAACAATAACCAGCAATATATTCCATTAAAACCCCCAACAAATATTATTGCATTATACAACAACAATACAATAATGGTAGGATTTCTCACAATTCAAAACCGAACTACAGAATGCAACAAAATATCAAATAGCAAAGAACCTGGAAATGCAATGGTGAACTCTGCTGTGAATCCACCCCCGAGATAAACTGGGTTTCCGTCCAATCCACCGAGAAAGCCTGAAGGTTTCCGTCCTCAGGTTTCAGAATCGAAAGCTGAAGCTTTCTAGATTCTCCAAGATAAATAAATTCATAAAACTAAGCATATCTCAAATGAGCCTCCAATCCTTCTTTTAAAGCAATCGCTGTGACTCTTCAGTTTCCCTTCTTTGTCTTTTCATATTTTCACTTTTTGTCACTTTAAAGTAATAAATCCATTTAATAATAAAGTGACATAATAATAAAATAAGAAATCTTCTGGCATTAAAATGGATGACCAAATGAACTCGGACTAAGACATGTGATAGCTTGTCGGAAAGCTCTCGGCGATCCGCTCCAAGTCCAATACTGAAATGCCACGAAGACTGAACTCCGACGACTTACTATAAATAGTAAGTATCTGGAAACCCTGCGGAAATTACTCTGATTGGCCTGCAACTGGAATGCCCTAGGCCAAATATCATACTGACCCTAGTCAAGCCCTGGTCAGCCTATCGAGCCAAGATAAAATGGCTAATGAGGCATAGAAATAATGTGCCCAAAAAAAGGGGAAATTACAAATCCTCCCTTCTCGGAGATTGCTTGCCCTCAAGCAATCGGTAGCTGCATGCTATGATCACAATGCCTGGATCCCATACCAACCTCAAGGAGACTGCCCCACTCGACTGCTGTGCTATCCAGACAAAATTGTGACCAGTGAGGTGAAGCCACTCAATACTCACCCAAAACAACAATACATCAGTCATACAAATACCAGGATCCCAAACCACCCCAAGTGCTTGGTCAGTCGAATCAACCTACTCTGTGCTGCCATCATCTGTGAGAAAATCCTCAATCCAACTGAAAACCTCACTCCAACTGAAATCATAAGCACCACTAAGGTCAAGTGAAGGGGGGAACCTAATCCCATACCAATCAACTCCATGAATCATTACCAATCGCGAGAATGTTCCTCCTGGATCCCACAAACAAAAGGGCCATCCATCTCCCCAGTTGACTGAAATATCCCGTCGATCCTGCCCATAATGAGTGAATTGTCCAAAATGTCCAATTGCCACAACACTGCCCCTCTAATCTGTAGCCCAAACCGGAATCTGCATCGAAGAAGCAAACTATCAAAATTGCAGGACATGGCTTCCTCCTTCAAGAAGGGAAGCGTACCAAACCAATCACCCATCCCACACCTATACAATAATCGGAAAAGAAAGTCCTCCGTAGGTGGGCTGAATGGGAAACAAAATGCATCCCATACAATGTGGCCAAAATGTGATGCACTAACCAACTCCTTTGGAAATCCTGAATCAGCATTAGGATTCCATAACTGTCTCTCTATGCTCAGAGTCATACAATGCACATCCCTGTGTGAAAAATTCACACCATCAAGCACAATCATCAGACCAAGCTCAACAACTGAACTCACCTCGTTACTCCATTTTGGTGACCAAGACTCATCTATAGTAATTGAACCTGGGTCCCAGATCCTGCAATCAATCTCATCCTCGTCATGGGGATAGGAAATATCTTCCTCTTCTAGCTCAAAAAGTGGATTCTCAAATATCCAATCAACACTCATCTCAAAGAGTAAGTTATCAATTAACTTGAGTCCTGTATTTTCACTATGCTTCATCCAATCAACATTATGCTGGATCAAAGTATTACCTTCATAAGAGTGAATATCCTCATGCCTTAACTCAGCTGCTGCTACATAAATAGCTGATTCAAAAGATGCTTTATCAACCCTATAGTCATCAACCAAAGGACATGATGCCATAGCGCATGGAAACTACCAATAGCTTCATCCCCACTAAGCTGCCCATATGACTGAATTTTGTCTTTCCCAATAGCTTCATCCCCACTAAGCTGCCCATATGACTGAATTTTGTCTTTCTTTGCATGCCCCTTTATAGGCTGAAACAAATCTTCCTTCCTTTCTTCCACATAATCCTCAACTGTAGATGCACCCACCATATTATTTTGCTCAAAATCAAAAGAACTCATACCTTCATGTGGCTGATCAATCACTGTGGTCTTTGAAAATTTCATGACAGCATACTCATAATCCTTCTTGTTATCAGTAAGGCTTGTGTGATTCACACCCATGGATGCATGAAATGATTCTCCTTCTGTATCCTCTTGTAAATCTCCTCTCAAAGATGATTGAGCCTCGTTTGAGTCACTCCCCATTGTTATCATTTTATTCTTGTAAACCGAATCTGCTTGTTTATCAAACTCTCCATGAAGTTTTCTGCACACCTCCTTTGTATTTCCTTTTCTCTTAAGCTGCTGCTTTGAATTTGTAGAATCCCAACCAACACCATCCTCTTCTGGAACACCCATATATTGTGCAAAGGGAAGATGGTCATGTATCTTCTTAGGAAGAATGCAATACTTCTGGTGGCTGCTTATAATTGCATCATTTGTTGCTATGGCATGACGCCTCTTACTTGCACTTGTAGATGGTGATGAAACCTTAGGGGGTCCAAATTTCCTGGAAAGTGTGTCACTTAAATGATGCAATTCATGTTGGAGTTTTTGTTGTGTTTGTTCAAATTCTTTCTGTACTTGTTTATTGCTAAACAACCTTGCCATGATGACCTATCTCGCTGTCCAAAATAGAAACCAATCCAACTGAAGTATACACAACTTGAATTCACCCAACAGACTTGAACACCAGAACAATTAAGATTTAGTTTCTAGACTGAATATTTGAAGATCTGATACTCCATAGTCAGTTACAACAATATGTTCAGATGTTTGCATCGCTGCTCAAACTTGTTGGAGTCCACGAACTTGCTTTGAAGTTCTAGTATTCTGTAAGCTTCTCAATCTAAGTGAGTATCAGATATGTTCACTCAGAAGTCCTCCTGTGCTTCTTTTCACTGTAATGATTATGCCCAGAATGGTCTGCTACTTTTTCAGACCCCAATTTTTTAACCAATTCGCCTTAATTTTGTCCCCAGTCATTAAACAACAATTGGCCTGCTCTCTAGTTTTCTCACCGTGTTAAGCAATCTTGATACTACTGCAGTATCCCAAGTAGATTCTATGCTCAAATTTGTACTTCCACTCAACACATTTGATGAAACAATTGGCATACATGTCATTGCATTATATGAGTTCCAATTTTGAAAATCACCAGCTTATTAAATGGAGGTAATATAAAGCTCTCCACCTTAAAACACTGCTACAGAAAGCTATGCTAGACAATAGTCACTGCCTAAAAGCATACCAGTTCTTAGGAAAAGCAATAATACTTCATACAGACAAGTATATTATAATTTGAGGCAATCAGATCTGACCCGTGTATTTTGATCAATTCCTTCAACATTCATGCATTGACTGATTTTAAGAACTCCTAGTTGCTGAAGACAAATCACGATTCAACACCACAAGAAAACCAAAGCATACAACCCTCCTTGTCTTGACTCAAACTGCCTCTATCAGTAATGAACTGACTGGTCAATAATGGAATGAAAAGGAAGTCGTCACAAATTGCAGTTATAATTTTACGAGAGAAACCCTTCCCGAGAAACCAATGATCAGCAGCCAGCCTACGAGATGCAACCCTCTACAACCAAAACTTCACACACATGGGAATTGGATTCACACATTCAACATACGAGTTGTTCTCAACAACAAATGTCACTTCTGAACTAGAGGTTCGACCCAACAGTGAGAAAATTTCTTGTAAATAATTTCAGCTACATCTGAGTCAGACTATCTGGTTATGCTCCCTGTTGCCACACAATCGGCACCACTCAGACTTCAACCATACAAAGATTGATTTACAGACACTTTCTTCAATATCAGCCATAAAGCTGAAGGATTATGAAGCAGTGATAAACATGAGCCAGTAAATATTATGCTATTTTGTCACTTGGCAAGCCCGTTTTTATGATTCCCTGCACCGATAGACAGAGCCCAGTCACGAAACATGATAGGCTTAGCTTGACTTACACGCCCAACTCCACGCACAGAAAATCCCTCTTCAGTAGTCTCCCGAGTCTGGTGGCTTACTATGTGAAATAATACAGACCAGAATTTCGTTACAAGATAAAAGATCTCGTGCCAACTATAGTCTTTCAAAAATTAATATTCCCCGCAAGGAAATATTCACCGAAACTACTGAAAAGTCCAAACAATATCTTCCCGACTATATTGATTTCCAAGTAAATGTTTATTTGTAAACATTAGAATTTTTTTCCGACATTGGACTTCATTTTAATATTTCACGCACGTAAGCACCTCCTGTCAAAAGCTTATAAGATATAAATGCCCAACACAATACAAAATGTAATCACCAAACTTTAGAAAAATTTATTATTTATCGGGCCGCTCAACAAATACTTTCCGGTTCTGAAAAGGCACAAATATATTTCACGAATACCATTGAAGTCGACAAAAACAATACCTTTTTAATTGCTGAAACACTTCAGAAAGTGGGACCGCCAACGCAAATGCCTGATGTCAAATATTTGCTGCTTAGTCTATTTAGTTCTTCATGTTTCGGCAAACCTTGGAAACTATATAATATTTACTTCTGATAGTTGGCTACCTCCAAATACATTCATAAAATATATTGCCGCTCAAGTCACGATTTATCATAGGTAATATTTCGTGAACTATAATAAGTTGTACCGAATTAATTCGGGACCCACAATTTAAATTATAACTCGAAGCAATAAATTCAAGGCAATAGTAATCTTTGAACCACAGACTTTATGAAAAATTACATATATCTCCACCATTAATTTCTCTGTCTCCCATACTCTTCACGGCTATTGTCTGCGCTTTGCATTTTACCGTCACTACACAAGTACTGAATTGATGGAGGAGCAGGTACATGGAATTAATGCAAATCCTTCCCCCCGTAACTCCCACCTTTGGTCACTTGCAGTGATAGCTTCAGACCTTCCGTTACAAAAATACACAAACCAAATTAAAGAAATTCACCGTGCAGGTTACAGAGCCCCAGTCCCTGTGAATGTGTAGGTGGTGGTTCTACAACAAAGATAAATGCTATATGTTCTCACACAATGGTTAATCCTATGATACAATACCAATATAGTTGTAATGGAAAAACTGTGCCGATGCAACCTTTGTCGGGTCCATTGATTTCTCCAAATCAGATATAAACATTAAATACTTGCAAATTTATACTCTGATTTCTAGGCAATCGAACTGCTCTTATTTGTTACTCATAAAACCTCACAGACTGGACTTTTTTTTTTTTGAATAAATTCCATAGGCTGGCAGGAAAACCAGCTTTGATACCACTGAAATGTCCCAACCCGGTATTTTCCCAATTTTTTCCACAAATATATCTCATGCAGATTTAAACAAATAAATGCATGCAATAAATCATTGATTCAACAACAATAATCAGCAATATATTCCATTAAACCCCCCAGCAAATATTATTGCATTATACAACAACAATACAATAACGGTGGGATTTCTCACAATCCAAAACCGAACTACAGAATGCAACATAATATCAAATAGCAAAGAACCTGGAAATGCAATGGTGAACTCTGCTGTGAATCCACCCCCGAGATGAACTGGGTTTCCGTCTAATCCACCGAGAAAGTCTGAAGGTTTCTGTCCTCAGGTTTCAGAATTGAAGCTGAAGCTTTCTGGATTCTCTAAGAGAAATAAATTCATAAAACTAAGCATATCTCAAATGAGCCTCCAATCCTTCTTTTAAAGCAATAGCTGTGACTCTTCAGTTTCCCTTCTCTGTCTTTTCATATTCTCACTTTTTGTCACTTTAAAGTAATACATCCATTAAATAATAAAGTGACATAATAATAAAGTAAGAAATCTTCTGGCATTAAAATGGATGACCGAACGAACTTGGAATAAGACATGTGATAGCTTGCCAGAAAGATCTCGACGATCCGCTCCAAGTCCAATACTGAAATGCCACGAAGACTAAACTTTGATGACTTACTATAAATAGTAAGTATCTGGAAACCCTGCGGAAACTACTCTGATTGGCCTGCAACTAGAATGCCCTAGGCCAAATATCATACTGACCTCAGTCAAGCCCTGGTTAGCCTATCGAGCCAAGATAAAATGGCTAACGAGGCACAGAAATAATGTGCCCAAAAAAAGGGGACACTACATTAGCATAACCACCGAGATAACTACTTAGAATAACTCCTTAGGATAACCTCATTGGTAACAACTTTGAATAACTACCTGAGCAAACCAATTTGAATAACTACCTAGGTAAGCTACCTAGTACAATAACTACTTAGAGTAACCGCTTAGGATAACTACCCAAGTGAACACTTAGAGTAACTATCCATTTATAGAAAAGTTAGGATTTACCCAACTTTTACAATGATAGATCCCAAAAGCTAACTTTAGTTACAATAAGTGACACAAGTCACTTTTACAAAATAAGAATTTGAAATATGTAACTTCAAAGAAATGCAAGTGACTGATTTTGCTGATGTGAGCCTTGTGTATACTTTTGATCCAAAAATTACCTACTCCATAATGATTTAGCCTTCAAGGATGCACACAACAACTGCATTTTCTAAGCATCTTTCCTTTATGCGAACTCTTAGTTTTCCTTAGTAGTGTAATGTTTTTGTAATCTTATGATAGCATAAGACACTTCCTAAATCATTACAGGTAGACACCTTTTCATGCATTCAATGTGTTTGCCTTTGTCTCTTTTCTTCTTACAAGAGATGGAAGAATGCCATCTTCACCAATCTTTGTGATCTTTAACCTCGAACTCATCTACATCCTTTGTCATTGTAATCATCTCATCATCAATCAATGTTGGTATGATGACTGTTGACATAGAGAAGTAATCCTTTACCTAAAACTTTCCTTTAAGGATTCACTCCAACTACATTAGAAAGGCACATATTTCAACTACGAGCATGTTAATTCATTTGCTATCCCTACCATATGTTGCATAAAATTTCTTCAACAAATTTATTTCAATCATTACATGCCAAGATATGGTATATATTTAACCATTCATGTCCCTTGTGTGCGAGACCATTTCCAGCCATAGTATCTGACAAAAGGATTTTAACTGACATGCTTTGATAGAAGTTCATAATCTGCTCTGAAGCCTTCATTCAACTTTTAAGCCATGGAAGTACCTTATTAACCATTGTGAACTGTAGCTTTACAATTGCCACTCGCATTTACTTGAAAATTACTATAGTCTTTCCAACAAATTCATTGTGCAGAGCTGTAACAAGAGCATTCCATTAGATAACACTTCTTTGAGGCATTCTGTCAAACAATTCAGAGACGCTGTCATTAGGTAGGCCATGGCTTGAGCTGTTGAGCAGCTTTGACAAACATTCACGTGCCTTGTATGTGTTGCACTTCACATGCATATCAAGCAACCATTCGAACTACTGTGATATGCTATGATGGACGCTCATACCCTTTTTCAAATCTTCCATTTGATGCGGACAGTGAAAATAATGGCAAAGGTTGTGGAGTTCGGCTTTATTCCTGTCATATGTATTTGCTCGATAAAGCTTGAAGCTTTTCAAAAACTTTATTTCCTACGAATCTTGCTATCATTGCATTTTATTTCATTTCTTGAGATAATATCTTTTTGTGGCATTTTGTCAACCTACTTGGGTGTCTTATGTATGATTCCACATTTTCAAGGATGTCTATGGTTCCACATTTCTTTCAGTTCATGCCCACACAGCGCCTCAAAAGCTTCCATTTTAGTGGAGGAGGAAAGAATAGCTGCGAGGGTGTGCCATTCTTATATGCTCGAGACTTGCGAAAGTCATTTCAACAAATCCATTTTATGCATTTTTGTAATTATTGTTCATGCGGTGAGAGCAACATTGCTTGAAGGTGGTCCATCAAATCTGGCTGCGGGCTTTTGCATGTGCTTACTTATTTTGCATACATATCTTTCAAGTAGCTTATAACCACAACGTACGATAAAATTCCACTTTTGATCATGCTCTAATGGATGGCGGCAAAGGTTGTATCTACATGTCACTTGTATATCTGCGTTCCATATAGTCATAGTACTTTAAAGCAGCTCATGGAACAATTACCATGCCTTGCTGTTCCTTAAAACGGTTGGCTTTTTAGGTAGTTACTATAACTACTCGCCCAACACTTCATTTCATAGATTTATTCAACTTTAGAAAGTTACCAACTACTTGAATATGCCTGATTATGCCCACAATCATTTGCATTCTACGAGATTCAGTTTCCTCGAGACAATCTGAAAAACAGTTTGCATGCCTCGATATAACAATCTAGAAGTTAGTTTGAATAACTAACTTTTCCGTTAAGAATGGGTCGGCATTTTCGCAAACTTATCTCTCTTGGCCGAGTTGCTGATAATTAGCATGTGGATGTTTTTGTAATGGGTCACCTTGGTTCATCGGAGATTTTAGACACTTTAGGAAGTTCCCAAAATGACCGACGGAGAACTTGGTCAAGTCCTCTATATTGTCGATGAATGTGTTATAGTGACCAACTCTTTGTGCTAGATTTTTACGAACTTTTACAACTCCATTAAATCGCCAATAAATAATAATTGAATCTTCATAAGAATGTATCGACCTTTTCCAAAACTTTGGAAATTTGGTTAAATTGTTGATGATGCTAGTTGCTAGTTGATTGAGCGTATTGGCAATTTTGGAGTCTTGAACAATTCACCTTGAATGATTGCATTGGGTACTTTGTAAATGGAACCAACCTGCCATAGTTAAACTTTTGAAGCGCTTGTCCTTTTTGCCACAAAATTTAGCCATGATGACTAGAATGTGATTGTGAGAACAAAGCTTTCCACACTGGGTGAGATTTTATCAGGAACGCCCACACAAAAGCATTTTGTGTCATTCCTCATAGATTTTTGTATTTAATAATTCCGGTGATTGTTTCTCACACATAACCCACATTTCTCTTTAAGATCTTGACCGTGATAACTTGAAATGTGAAGAGGCTCGACATTTGAGGGTGATCAGAGATCTTTTAAAACAAGAACTACTCCACATGATAAAGGTGATAAAGTAGGATAGTTAAGGGAAAACTTTGAAATGCCGACAATAAAGGACAAATAAGGAAAAACTATGTATATCGTATGATTTGATTATTTGATTTTTGAAATAAAACTTACAAGGAAAAGAAAGAAATCCCACTTTTTGGGATTCTTGATAACAGTACTCAAAATTATCAAGATTTTATTGAAAAAAATATCATTCTATATATTTCACTATTGAACATCAAGGACTATGCACAAGAGTATTTCAATAATGAAAATCAAGTTTCCATGTCACGAATACATTCCCAAGATACCAAAGAAAAGTACTTCATGACATAAGAGCTTCGACAATTGCTCTTATGAAATGGAGTGGAATTATAAAAAGATATCATGTTCTCATACGATGAACACAAGAAATAACACATGGACACATCACAAAAGTTTGAAAGCACCTCCAAAAATTGCTTTGAAGTATCAAAAGTCTTTTTACATACAAAATCCCTATAAATATAGGCCTCTTGATGTAACTACCTTTAGGGTTAATAACAAACTAAGTTAGAGTGTGGAAGTTATACATGCTTTTTGTAACTAACTCTAACTTCTACAAAATGTGACTTCAAATCCTAACTTCAACAAAAAGAGAGTCAAACTCTTAACTAAACCCAAAATTTGACCAAAAGTTGCAATATTTACAAAATATACACATAAAAACCAAAATTGCAACTTTGTCCAACTTGCATGAGGAAATAAAATATGAGTTAAAGTGAAGTCAACTTTGAAGTTGTTGTTCAGGTACTTGTGCTAGCATCTCCGACCGACACTATTTGACTTGTAGGCGGTGGTTGTTGTTGTGAAGAATTTGCCTTATATGCTCTGAATAACTTGATAACTTGAGCTAAGGATTTGTTCTTGAGAATGATCACACTTTTCATTTTTAACTTGCACCTGTCATGATCTCACTGAACTTCATCTAACTCTTTATTGCAGCCAGGTAGGTGATAAACACATGTGCCTAGAGTCACTGAAACGACACTCAGACCTATCATTACATTTGCCCCTGAGAGTTGTTTGTCATTAAGGTCTGAATTGACCTAGTTTCAAAATTTCTATGCATTGTTGGTACATCTGGATCTTGAGTTTGTTCATCTGGATCTTGAGTTTGTTCATCAATTGGTATATCCCCAATGATTGTTGGCAAATCATTTAATACTTTGGTTTTGAGCTGCCTGCATGTGCTTAGTAACTTTCCCTATTCACCTGTTAGTTGATTCATGCTTGTGCATTTCCGTTCTATGTTCTCAAGCCACATGTCAGATTTCTTCTCTTCCTCACTCGGAAATAATTTGAGTGATGCCAACACATTGCTGTCCATTTCTTTTACCTCTTTGAGGTTACTCTTGATCTCCTTCCAGATCATCTATTGTCCTTTGATGTTTTCTAGCTCCTTTGAAATTTCCTGTTCCAACTGATTTGCCTTGGTATACATTGCTTTTATCCCACTGAAAAAGTCACAAGCTTGTGTCTTCATGTGGACTATCCAATCATCAACCATTTTGCCACATGTTTGACACTTTCTTATATTTTCTATGACGTCTTTATCAACCACTTTTTCAAGGTTAGAAGTTCTCTGTTGAAGAGGATTCGAGAGTCAGAGCTGGAACTCCCACGATTGATTGAAGACATGAAGATAGAGCTCAGACTTGATGCTTGAGCTGATCTTTGCTTTGTTTGTCCTTGTTTGTTTGCTCTACCAATATGGCTGCAGAGACTTGGAAATTATGAATAGCCCCTTCACGTGTGACACGGCTCAAATCTACCTGAGACACATTAAAATTAGATTCACTAGCTTCATTTATATAATTTTCTGTGGTAGGTTGTGCAACTTCAACAAACAAGTTGCCTGTAGCCGGATTCACTGCCAACCTGGAATTTACTTTGGCTTTCTTCATCTTCACACTTTTATGCACTAAATTGGCAACCACATCTATACTTGGTGTTTCCAACTAGATAACCCTCTTCTTCCTTTCTAAACATTGTTGGAGCCAAGAAGCAGAGAACACTGATGTAGGAGGTTCAACTACTGTAGGAACATTTGAAGCCATTGATGAAATAGCTTGATCATTTTCAACATTTATGACTGGAAGCTCTTGAGATACATTAGCAGCATTAGGGGAAGGAGTGCCTGTAGCAGAAGAAAGAGTGAATCATTTCATCAACGAATGATGAAGGTAATAAAGTCATTTCTTGAGCTTCTTCCATCATTTCCTGTATTAGATTCAGATCTTTGTCTCTTGGTTTTGATCTCTTCTTCCTGATTATGAGATTGGTCTCACACATTGCAGCAAGATTTATTCCTTTGTTTAGCTCTTCGTCATCACCCCACCTTGAGCGCTTGGCTGCAAATTGCTAGTTGCGGATGAATTATGAGGAGCAAGTGGCTTGGATGTATTTCCATGTGAATCATTGCCTTTAGAAGAGCTACTCCTTCCTGTTGATCTAGTGGCTGTGGCTTCCATAACTTTCTTCCTAATCCATCTCGTTGTCCTTTGTATAACATAGAAGGTTCTTTCCTTCAAATCTTTCATTTCGTGAAGAGACCAATTAATGTAGGGTAATGGCAATAGTTGGATTCTCTCGAAGTAGAAAAGGTCAATCAAATATGATCTATCCTCTTGTATTCCTGTCACATCCCATCCTAATTTGAAATTAATCGTTTGTCTAACTGTAAATCTCATCCAGTCTCTTCTCCTCACTTCAAAGTCGTCCTCACAGTATTCCCAGAAGTCCTCCATTGTTGGGAAGTGAAGGTATTCTGGTTGAAGTTCTAAATTATCTTTGACATATCTCTTACTATTAAATGAAAAGCTGTCATCATAAAAATATAGGGTGAGCTTGACAATAGACCTTTCTATGTTTTGTGCATCTGATGAAGAGCTGCAACTGTAATGACCCAGACCAATTGGGAAAGGAATAGGGTCTACATGCTTATTCTGACACTTATTAACTTGACCAATCTGCCTGCAAACTTCAGTCAATACATTTTTATCATCCACAAAGCGGGGTAGCATGAATGGGCAGCCACTAAAGCCTCCAATACAGATACAAGTGAAGTGGGGGAATTGTATGAAATAACTCCCATATTTCTGGACAAGGGCAGCTGCTTCTGAGGATATGCTAAGACCAATGTTTCCTTGCAACTCTCTGACAGCGAGCATTGTGAACGCATCATTAACCCTACGAAAATGGACATAGCTCTGCTTCAATTGCAACTGTACGTAATAATTATAGATTTGAGTCATATCTCCATATTCCCCCTGATAATCAAGCCCCCAAGCTTTCATACTTGTAATGGCATATAATGGCATACATGAGATATGAAGACATGTGGAATCGCTGATTGTGCTCAAATCGAGTTAACTAATTATGGAGGTTATTACTAATAATCTCTCCCCAATCATTTTCGTTTCCAATCAGCCTGTTAAGAAGAATCACCATATCTGATATATCTTCTATGAAGAGTGACCTGCGGAGTGTCTTAGGTAACTATGATTGGCCTTTCCTTGGTGGCTCTCACTATCTCCTAGCTATGATATTCAAACATTTCTTCTTGTCCCTGGTAAAGTAAGCTTTGGCACTCTCCTTGGTGATATCTGCAAATTCATCTCTGATTGGTAACCTGAAAGAGATTGCGATGGATACAGGATCAAGCCTTACATTACCTTCCGCTGTCCTAACCTCCCTAGTGTTTGGATCATATGCCTCCATGCATTCTAGAACTAATTTCGGACATTGAACTGCTAACGGGTGACCTGCAGCATGTGCCAACCCACTGTCTAATATGTTTTGAGCCAATGGTGCCTTTTCTTCTTTGGCCATTGCTTTCCAGAAATCAGCAATATCCTTATGGCCTAACTTTGTATCTGCTATCTCCGGGAGGGTGCATTTAAACAATAGAAACGGGCTCTTGCCCTGACAATTATACTTCATCTTGCTTCCAATTTGGGCCACCGGTTATGGACCAAAGCTTCCAAAAATGAAAAACAGTTGTTTACACTCTCACCTGCCACTTATACAAAACTCACAGTCTGCCTCTCTTTTATAAATCAAAAAATCACTTCCCTTGACAATCTAGCCACATCACCTCCAAAATTTTGAAACCTCACTTATTTTGCAAATTCTAAGATGTTTTCGAGTGCCTAATAATTCAAAGCCCACGAGTGTCATTCTGCAAAACACTTTTCTACACCCTTTCTACAATCATTTTGTTTCACATTTTATGAGATGACATCTCTCTGAAGCGTTTTGTTCAGCAATTTCCATATAACCTCTGTTCTATTTCCTGAGACTGTATCTTTCATACATGCTTACCATCGTAGAAATGTGTTTTAAATGGACAATCATATTCTGTCACAGTTCTTGGGTTTGGCACGACAAAAATGTTATTTATTTTGGCATTATATTGCCAATGATGTTTCAACAACTCGAGTTCCTCTGATTATTGGTCCTCATAATAGTACAGTATCTTTTTAGGCATACTGTCAAACAATTCACCAGCGCCGACCACGGTCCCTCATTTTACATTCATGACAATAACCATTTTTAATAATCCTGTTCCAAAAAGCAGGGGGAACTATGGTGAAAGACAACGTGCTTGGAAGTTTTTAATGACTTTTCAAGAAGTTGACCTTGAGTGTATTCTGCAACATTTTCATTTCATTTCTTGAAACAACAACTCCATGCATGTGGGTATCCTGCAATTACCTGATGAAACATTCTGTCATATACTTGTCGCACATATTTAATATCACCATATTGGAATGCATGTTGACTAAGGTTTTTGCAACTGACAATATGACCTTTATTTTATAAATCATTTATTGCATTAGTCTTAATGGCATCTCTTTGTGGCATTTTGCCAAGCAATTCAGCTCTTGGTCAATGACTCCATCTTTTCACATGCATCTTTGTCACGGTCTATTGCAGCTACAACATTTGATGAAGCTTCTTCTTGCAATTGTCTTTTCACTAAAGACTTATTCTTTCTTTCTTATTATTCACGACATGAATGTTGAAATACCCTGCTACATTCCCTGATGTATTCTATCGAACGTGCCTTTGATGAATGTTCATAATCGACGCCAAATTTCATATACAACCTGCGAACATTTCATTCAAGAGTAGATGTATATTTTGAGGCGTTCTGTCAACAATTCAGGTTCGTTGTCTATATTTTGAGGCGTTCTGTCAACAGAGCATGAGACGACATTCTGTCAAACAATTGGTATGCATTGTATGTGTTTTTAGATTTCATACAAGTTCTAACTAGAGCACTCAATGATACCAAATTATGAGTGCATGTCGAGCAGGGCAGTTGCAATTGACATTTTGAAAGTTTTCTTTCTAAACAGCTCAAATTTATTCATATTTTGTAAATCATGGCACATCTCTCCATTTTGGCAGAACAAGGAAAATAAGTAGCTTGTTAATGGGATCGACTTTCATACTACCAATTGCAGTTGCTTGAAGGTGTCTAAATCCTTTTCATTATTCGACTCCCGTAATCATTACATGCTGTGTTCATGAGATGTCGTTTCTTCGTGGCATTCGGTCAAACAGGTCGCGAGTTAGAGCCTGCCAGTGCATTTGCATCAAAGTTTTTAAAAGACTTTAACAAAGGCATTTTGTGCATACCCTGCAGGGGAGTTTGATTTCATGAGGCCACCGATTCTTTGAGACATTCTTTTAAAACAATTCTCGTGCCCTTTCCATACTTTTGAGGCTTGCATACATGCCTAACAGGGTGGCTGCATCTACAACATCTGACAAAAATCCAGCACTCTTTATGCTTTCATGGATGTCCATGCACTATTTTGAAGGTTTCAACTATCGTACGGACAGGGAGGATGCAGCTAAGGGTGCAGAATTGGTCTTTAAAAAAATGTTCTTTGATATTTTTATCAGATTCCTTTATGATACCGCTTGCCTTCGTGGCATTTTGTCAAACGGTTGCACGCAGGTCAACCAGAGCTTTTTCCACCAAAATTCCTCCACTATTTACTTTCCGATGAATGCCCATACACAATAGTAAAAGTTTCTATTTTGGTCCTTGTAAGGAGGATGTTGGGAAACGTTGCGCAGAATTCGATAGTTCACCTTCCATTTACATTTGCTTTGAAGTTATTGAGAGTTCTTTCTAAAAATTTCAGACTGTATATTACGTAGCCCATTGCATTTGATATGACGACATTACTTTAAGTTTAAGGTGTTTGGTCAAGAAATTCTTGTCTATGCTTCCAGCAACTGCAACATCAGACCCGAATTCTACACCATTTTTCACTTTGATGGAGGTTTGAACTCTGCAAATTGCCAAATACAGTCTATGCTCTAGAGCTTGTTGTAAATTTGACTTGAAATGCATTAAACCTGTTCAACCGATTCCTTTTATGCTTGGTCTGCAACAATTATATCCCGTGAGTTCCCATTTCTGTGAAGTACTCTGTCAATGATTTTGGTGCATTTTTCATTCACACTCTCTGTTTGTGTATCCAACTGAACAGGGATCATTAAATCTTTTATTTGTACCTACCACTACATTTTCCCAAGAGTTGCCACAAGGTAGTTACCGACTTTCATGAAATAGAGATTCCATAATTGAAATAGTTGAGAAATTAAAACCACCAAAAAAGTTAAGGTTCGGGGTTAAGATACGCAATAAGTTAAGAATTTGACCAAATAGATGCAAAGGTTAAGATTTTGACCAAAAGGAGTGAGGGTTCATGTTTGGAGTTAAGGATCACGAAAAGTTAATGTTTTGACCATTTTTGCATGAAGGTTAAGTTGTTGACCAAAAAGATGTAAGAGTTGGAGTTCGGGGTTAGGAAATGCGAAAAAGTTAAGGATTTGGTAAGATTCTCACAAAAGTTAGGATTTGGAGTTAGGAATTGGGAGAAGTTCGCGTTTGAGATAACTTCTTGCGGAAAGCTAGGATTTGGAGTTAGGAATCGTGAAAAGTGAAGGTTTAAGAAAAACTTTTGCAAAAAGTTAATGTTTCCAATATATTTTCGCGAATAAGGGGAAAATGCCTTAGAATTTTTAAATTTTGGTCCTTCAAAAATCTAGGCAACAAGTTGCTACTATATTTTCACTTAACATCAATCATTAACTTATTCAACCAATCTTCTTCCATTTAATTTAGAAGTGGTGATTTTAAAACTCCATTCAAGATGGCGATGACTACTTGATATCACACTATATGCTTTCACTTGATAGTGTTTAGCTTCCATAACTTGGACCATCCCTAGATCCAGATCTAAGCCTTGAGAGTTCTCTCCCGATGACATTGTCTACATATCCTCTTGTGGGAAATCAGAGGATTCATAGTTCGCACTTAGAGGGAGTTTACTCTCTCTTGATGAGATATCTAATCTCTCTTTAATCTTGACTATTAATGAAGGGATTCTGTGAACTTGGTCCCATCACAATAAAAGATATACATTGCCATCAAGTGTTGGTTCCCTACCCATCATTATGAATCATTAGTTTTACTAACACATACACACACAAGGGTCATATCATAAATCACACAATGATTATTTAAAGCATACATCACATATACCAAGGGCTAGCTCATACACATCACAGGTACATAGGTTGACTAGCTTTGCCATACATCACATACACAGTGTGTAGCTCCAACGTACATCACAAAGACAATAGTGGCTGAATCATAAATGCATCACAAAGACTATATTTATTGGCTCATCAAATAAAGTAGTGGCCAGTTCTCATATAATGACTAACCATCCCTTGTCCATAGTGCATCTCCAAGAGAAGGAATATCAATGCATTGCGCACTACATCGTGGGTGCCATTCCTTTCCTAGTCTTTTGAACCAATAGATAAATGGGAATAGAATTTTGTGCATCCCATACTACAAGGAGTGTTCCTCTTCATCCTAATAGAGTAAATTATACCATTTCCACATGAAGGTATGTCCAAAATCATACTATGAGGTTGGTCAAATTATCACCTACCAATTCTTCATTAGAAATTCTCTTCCTTGCAGTCCATCGAACAACTAAGCATGCAGTTGGCCCCCAAGCCCACATGCTCCTAGCGGAATCAGTCCAAGTACCTAAATCAACATGGGGTTCCCTCACCTGCATGGAATTGGCGATATCTATCTGCTATCTAGGTGGTGTGTGTTTGACAGTCTACTGGGGTAGTACGATACTTGACTACGTTCAATCTCGAACGGATAAGCTTATCTTAAGTGGGTCATAGGATTTATCCTTTAGTGATCACCTCAGAAAGATAGGTCTAGTCTACATGTTAGAGGAATACAAACCTCTACCTATGCCATTGTAGGATCCAAACTCCATCTGTTTCCGTAAAAGTCAATGTGTGTAGGTGGCTTAGCATTATGACCGGAAGAGATGTTCCTAATTGAAAACAAATAGATCACAATTGAATGATCTAAGAGCACATACACAAATTCTTTTAAGTTTGGTATTAAATTTATCAAACACATAACAATTACAAAGAACCAACACATTATGGCCTTGACTCAACATGTAACCTTAAGTAGATACTTACTATAGGGCAGTCAACCCTTTTCATTTCCTTTATCTTTCTATTCAAAGCACATTATGTATTAAATATAACTTTTTAGGGTTTCTTAACTTTTTCAAAACCATTTATTGCCCATTCCTACCTCATCCGAAGCCTACTGAAGAGAAAAAGTCTCTCAAATGACCTAGACATAGGTTCCGTTAACTAAGAATTCATTAAATAGTATCTTACTCCAATAGGATTTCTTTTGATGGTTCTCAACACTTAGAGTGCTTAAAGGAAAATAGGGAATGCCAACACCATTCCCTAATTTGGCAAGCCTAAACTATAATACTTCCATCTAAGGACATTGAGCTCTTCGTCTGAACACCACCAACTTAATTGTTCACAATCCAACATGGGTGTTCTAATACTTCTTAGAGGATCATCTAACTCGATCACACCACCACCTTTATTATACATAATTCATCAATTGTACATATCCCCAAAAGCCTAATTGGGTTAATGGCTACACTAAGTGCAAATGACAAAATACATTTACAATACCCAAGTACGTACGATTTGCTAGTCCATTCTCACTGGATACATCAGTATTTAACGGTAGATAATAACATTTTTATAGGAAGTTCACATATCATACTCATTAATAAGTAAATCAATAACAAGTGTTGTAATCCAAAAACCAACCAAAACAACACCCTGAGACTTGCAACATTGTTAAGAGTTATAGCATAACCCATTTCAACTACCATAAACTTAGTTTGACTAGGCTCAATGGTCTTTAAATAGTTATATAATTTTCATGGTTGTCCGAGGACATGGACGCCATGCTCTCCAGCCATCACCATCCATGCTTCAACCATTACTCATTAATAGTTTGTAGTCTTGTTTGGTTGGGTCATTAGTAAATATTGTGACTTGTCATATTTCTATTGCATAATTATTTTGATTTTTTTATTGTTTAATATTTTTTGTAAAATAATTTCTCCAACATCTACTCTAGGAACAACTGACAGGGATGTGACTGTTGGAAATGAGTTGAGTAATTGAGAGGGGAGGGGTGAATCAGTTACCACAAAAAAAAATCCAAGTCCGTTAGATATTAATTGTGATTATCTTTAGTAATTAATTGCAGAAACATAAACCATAAAGCAAATGAAATGTACATAGATAACACCAAGATTTAACGTGGAAACCCAATATGGGAAAAACCACCAATAGCAACTAGTCACTGTTTTTCACTCTTCTGAAGTGAGCCCTGTTAGGAGCCAACCTTGTTAAAGGTTACAATAACACACTGTTAGGTGTGACCCGGTTAGAGGATTTAATCACCCTGTAAGGAGTGGCCTTGTTAGAGGTCTTCAAACAGTTCAATGTAGAAATGTCACCTTGTTAGAGGATTTACAAAAGACTGTTAAGTCTACTTTGTTAAGAGATTTTGATCACTGCTACAATTGTTAGAGAGTAACAATGGATTGACCTGTTTTGATAAGCAATTGTGTTTGCTGATTTAGATCTCTTTTCTGGATTAAATACTTGATCCTCATTGATCGGATATTCTGTTGCAGTCCTCTATATTCTGTCCTCAATCAGAATCCCATCTGATTTCGCCTTCACTCTTCAAATACACTTCACATGCAATTCCACATCACCACTATTATCTCACACAATTCAATCCAAACTTGACCTTACATATATATGTTAAGCCTTGTCAAGTCGGCCTTGATATCCTTCCAAATAAATAATAAAACTCATGTCTGTCGATTGCATATAACTAATTATCCATAAAATATAATCCACTGTTAGTTGGCTGACACTAACTGTTTTGCTCGGTCAATAGTGAAATCCTTCAACGCCCGACCAACACTGTAATGCCCGAGTGAACTCGGTTAGAACTAAAAAACACTTTGGTCATCTTCAATGCTCGAGAGAGCTCGACAAACACTGTCTGTGCTCGGATAGGATTAGACATTTGTGTAAACATTACTGTACTTGTGTAAACATCAATGACAATACACAATTGAATAATTTTTATCAACAATCTCCCTCTTTGGCATTGATGACAACACAACATGTCATAATACAAAGAATTATAGAGCAGCAGACATAAGAATGAAATATTGTTAATGTCCTTAGCTTCATTGTGATTCTCATCCAAAACTCCCTCAAACACTGAAATACAGATTTCTCTCTCTTACATTAATCTCTGTCTCTGATAAAGTTCTCCCTCTGTCATCATTCTCTCCATCAGTAATCTCTCCCTCTTTCACTGATCAATATGACATATAGTGATCTCTCCCTTCATCATGAATTATTATGACATACAGTAATCTCTCCCTCTTTGACAACCAATGCCAAAGACACCAACTGACATATCAATGAAATTGCAATGTACCTGTCTGTACTGATTCATATGCAATAAGCTCTAAATATTTGCATCAACATGTTAAGTCTTTTCTGTAGCTTGGTTGATGCACCACTAAACTGTGTTTTAGTGAGCCTTAGTTAGGGGAATTACGTCTAGCTTTCCTCTAAGATACAAAAATGCATCCTTGGGTAGCGGTTTTGTGAATATGTCTGCAATTTGTTCTTTGGTATTCACATATTCCAATCTTACTTCTTTGTTCTGAACCAATTCGTTCAAGAAATGATACTTTATTGCAATATGTTTAGTCTTGGTATGCATCACACAGTTCTTTGAAATGTTAATAGCACTGGTGTTGTCACAGTAGATAATGATTGGTTTTGTGATTTCTACCTTCATACCTGACACCAATTGTTTGAACCATATGATGTTTGAACAATTCACTGTTGTAGCAACATATTCTGCTTCTGCTGTAGATCGAGAAATGCAATTATGTTTCTTGCTTGTCCAGGAGACTAACCTCTTTCGAAGAAATAGTGCTCCACCACTTGTGCTCTTTCTGTCATCAACACTTCCTACCCAATCAGCATCAGTAAAAGTCTTCAAATCAAAGTTTCCTCCTTTCTTATACCATAATCCATAATCTTCAGTACCTTTAAGATATCTCAAAATCTTTTTGATAGCCATCAAATGATTCTCTCTAGGATTAGCTGAAAACTTTGCAATAATACCGATTGCTAATGCAATATCAGGTCTAGTGTGAACAACATATTGAAGTTTGCCAATCATGGATCTGTATGTAGTCTGATTTACCTCCTTTGATTCATCATCCTTAGATAGCTTATGTCCAGTAGGCATAGGTGTTCCAACTGGTCTAGAGTCTTCCATCCCAAATTTCTTCACTATCTCTTTTATGTACTTAGACTGAGTAATGTAGATACCATCCTTCATCTGATAAACTTGTAAGCCAACAAAGAATTTGATTTCACCAAACATAAACATTTCAAATTCCTTACTCATAGCGTTTAAGAATGCTCTGCATAAGTCATCATATCTAGTAAACAATATGTCATCAACAAATATTTCTGCTAATAGTATCTTGTTCCGAGGTCCTTTGATGTACAAGCTACTATTGTCATTAGTTCTCTGAAATCCAATACTTATCAAGTAACCATGCAGTCTTTCATACCAGGCTCTTGGAGCTTGCTTCAGTCTATACAATGCTTTGTGCAGTTTGCAAACCATATTACTTTTGTTAGGTTCTACAAAACTTTCAGGTTGTTCAATGTAGACTTCCTCTTGAAGAATTCCATTCAAGAATGCATATTTTACATCCATTTGATATACCTTGAATCTTTTATGTGCAACATATGCTAGAAGAGTTCTGACTCCTTCAAGTCTTGCAACAGGAGCAAAAGTTTCTCCATAATCAATACCCTCTTCTTGAGCACATCCTTTACATACTAGTGTGGCTTTGTTTCTGGAAACTTCACCTTTCTCATTCATCTTGTTTCTGAAAACTCACTTAGTACCAATCAAATTCTTGCGTTTTGGTCTAGGTACAAGAGTCCAGGTTTTTTTCTTTTCTATATGCTCAATTTCTTCATTCATTGATTCAATCCAGTTCTCATCATTCAATGCATCTTTAACAGTTCTAGGTTCAATTTCACTTAGTAAACACGTACCTTTTATTTTGCTCGTTGTCATTGCACCTTCTATTTGATCTCCAATTATTTGTTCAGGTGCATGATACCTTCTAACATATTTAGAAACTACAAGATCCTTCCTCTTTGATTCTGGGCTTGCTCCACTATGATCACCATACTCAAATATTTTGTCCTGTTCTTCTGTCTGATACTCGGGCTCCACTGTCTGAGACTCGGGTGTATCTGTCTATGACTCGGGTTCCACTGTCTGCAACTCGGTTTCTTCAGTCTGAGACTTGGTTCCCTTTGTTTGTGACTCAGTTTCTTTAGTTAGCATCACTGGTTGCACAAGTTGCAACAGTGTTTGTATTGATGAATTCAATGGTTGACATGCTTGCTATCCTATCACCATTGCCTGTGTCTTAGGTATAGTATCAGGTTCATAATACACAAAGTTTTTGTATTCTTCAGGCTCTTTACTGCTCTGTTCTTCATTTCTCTCTGCAAACTCATCAACCTTTACATGCACACTTTCTATGACTTTATGAGTAGTAAGATTTAAACATTTATATGCTTTGCTTTTGCTGGAGTAGCCTAGGAATATACCTTCATCACTTTTTACATCAAATTTTCCATTTCTTGTTTCCTTCAAGATGTAGCATCTACTTCCAAATACTTTGA
>MU226225.1:3281221-3292038 GCA_018584345.1 Thuja plicata
AAGGGAAAAACAATTAAAAAAATGACGTGTAAGTCAAACAAGACAAGACTAACAATTCATTATTTCTTATGATAAATATAATTTTTACGAATTCAAATTTTGAAGAATTTTGCCTTCATTAATTTCAAAATAAAGAGAATCTATACGAAGAATTATCTGGAAAAAGGTTTTTCCTCTTTCAATTACAATTTCCTTGCCTCTTCACCTGCTTTGCATCCTACCTACCAGCATTTTTCTCCAAGAACATTTACCACCATTTACCTACCTGTATTTTTCTCCAAGAACATAAAAATAAACATTTGCAAATCTATTAGAAATGAGAATAAATCAAACTAAAACATAACCTCTCTTTGGATTATGTAAAAACTGAAAGATCAAGAGAAAATGACATCTAAATTGGTCAAATTTGAGATTCTTATTTGTCCTAGCAAGAAAACTAGCTTATAGCACGTATTAGGTGGAGAAAGAGTTTTGCCTTACCCATTACAAAAATTTGCAGCTCAAGTCATGTCCATACATACCAAAAGTTCAATAGGGCATTGCAACTAAATGTCCTATGAACCGTTGAGATGAACCTGCAAAGGAGAAGTCCAACGAACCTTGCCCTTCTTAAATCCATGCAAACACAAAAAAATGCCTACTAGAACATTTTGAAAAAAAAATGTTACTTTCTTCATAATATGATTATTATTTAAAAAAAACATATCTTGAGCAAATATTTGATCAAAAACCATTTGAGAGATGAAGGAAAAGGAAAAAAAAGTTAAAATACTTGGACACTTCATAGAAATGAAAGAAGGGATTAAAATGGATTAAAGTTTCATTCTTGCAAGGTGCTTTTAAGATCCATATTCTTTTGATTATGGATCCAATACTATTTATGTTTGGAGGAAAGAGACCCTTCTATGTCTTTAAAGATGTCATCTTCTATAAGCATATGATGATTATAATCCTTGGGGAAACTTAGTTTATAGTAATTACCTATTTAACACTTAAATTGAACTTAGGTGGCTTAATTCGCTTCATTGGCTGAATATAAAGACTAGATCTTTTCAATATCATCAAAGCTCCCAAGGAAGATCAACGAACATTGATGAATCTTGGTAGGTATTATGTCAAGCACCTGCACTAATGAGTCCAAAATATCTTGACAAAAGTGAAAAGCAACTGGATGGCAATCAAAAAAAGTTTGGGATTAGTAAGACAAATGAAATCTACATATGACTAGTAATACAATTGCCTTGCACTTCATACTTGTTCTCACCCTGTGAAAACTTGACCTCCAGCTTGCTCCGTTATGAAAGACATTAGAAGCAATCATAGAGTTGGATATTATTGACGACCAAAATGTAGGAAATTAAATTTGATCTAGAGGGCTTTAGCATGGATTTTAGAGGGTGCCATACAAACAAATCTGGTACGTAAGTTGTGTATAGGTTTCCCTTAGAATCTTGATGACATTTATAACTGAAAGAGAAGTCCTGAAAAAAATAAAAATGCCCATTTGTAAGTCTACTTTAATTCAGGTCTACTTTAGCTCTTCATTTTTAGATGCATAAGTTGGTCGGTAGACATTTGTTATATCTATAAGAGTTTGTAGAGCTAGGCATCAGGTTCAAACATTGGGTTGGTTGTTTTGGAAATCTAGCTTCTTTCTACAGTTGGTATTTGTGATGATAATGAGCTTTCCATCTCTGTTTCTCTGCATCTCATTAAAACCACCATTTATCCTTCAATATTTTGCTGCAAGAACATAAAAAGAAACACTAGTCAATTCATTAAAAATGAAAATAAAATAAAATTTAGACAGATTAAAAAAATTGAAAGATTAAGAGAAAATGGCTTGTGAAGTGGTCGAACCTGAAGTGTTCAATCATCCATCCATACCTAAACAATATATGATTGCTCTCCATCCTAGCAAGGAAAACAATTCATTAGTTCTTATAATAAAGATAATTTATGTGACAAATTGTTTCTTATTTGTAATTCCTAGTCATATTATGAAGGCAAATGATCCATTAATTTTTATAATAAAGATAATCAATATAAATAATTACATGAAAAAAAAGAATTTTACCCTCATTGAGTTGTCATTTCCTATTTGTTTGCCTCTTCACCCGCTCTGCCTTTTTTATTGGTACCACAAAACTATAAATCTAAAAGAAAAATCTAAAACTAAAAAAAAGAGACGAATAACATGGACAGACTAGTGTGCACACTATATACAACCTTTACAAAACACTGGAAAAATATTACAATGAAAGAAAAAAACAAGAAAACAAAATAAACCATAACTATGAAAGGGTAAAATAATTAAAGAAAAATCACATGTAAGTTAAACAAGATAAACAATGTATGATTCCTCTTTATCCTAGCAAGACAAACAATTTATTATTCTTATACTTAACATAATTTATAGGAAGAAATATTTGGGAGAAGAATTTTGCCTCCATTCAATTGCATTGCTGCTTCCTTATTTGTGATTCCTATTCATTTTAGCAAGGAAAACAATCCAATGCTTCTTAAAATAAAGAAAATCTAGACAAAAAGTTACCTGGAAGAAGAATTTTGCTCATTCAATTGCTATTTCTTTTCTTGCATCTTCCTCTTCTCTGTCTCGTTACCTACGATTCTTCTTTATCTACTACTTCAAAAATGTAATACCAGAAAATAACAAAAATAAAAATCAGAAAGTTAGAAAACCTTTAAATTTGAATACCCAGTAATAGATAAAATAAAAGATCACAAAGTACATCTTTATAATATATTTTAAACTCAATAAAAATACAATGCTACACAAAAAAATTGCTAAGCAGGGTATGTCATTGTAGATCATTTGTAAGTTCAATATTATATCTTAAACCCAATAAAAATAGAATGCTACACAAAAAATTGTCGAGTAGGGTATGTCATTGTAGATGTAAAAATACACTGCTGCACCAAACAATTGCTGAATAGGGCATGTATGAACTGCTGATCCATAGGGCATTGCAGTTGGACATCTTGAGGCTAATGAAGTACTGATCCAAACCTTAATTTCTTACATTCATGCAAAAAAGATGGGATCCATACAAATTTATGTTTAAATTAAAGGAAACAATGCAGTTGTATAAAGAGCACAAGTTTCATTTGGAATTTTTTTTGTTTATGACTGGATTTAACTTACAATGCTATTTATAGTTGGGTTTAATTTATAATTCTTGCAGATTTGGCATAATAGACTAAAATAACAATATATCATGGTCAATTCTTATTCTTGTATGTAAAATAATCAATACAGACCTGCCCATATACCCAATTTGCATGTGGATTACCGAGGAGATATTTTTCTCTAAAAGAGAAGCATTGCACAAGTTGTTTGGTCGACCAAGCACTACGCATGTTAGTTTCATTGCCCTGGTAGAAGTAGGCATAACCCAACACACCCTTCCCTTCAAATGCCTACAAAGCCCCAAAAAGAAGAACCACCCAAAAATCATATTTATACAACTTTGGATTGATGCTGCTTGAATTACTGGAAGGCTAAAAGGATGATAATGCAAGGTTTAATCTTCCTAGACGTGTTCAGTCCACTGTAAGAGAAGAGTGCACTATGAAGGTCTTTGACAAAGAGGTGGTGAGAAATGCAGTGGAGAATACGATAGTTCAGAACACTTGAGATTAGGCCCACTATGAGCTATGCTTCTGATGTGAGTGATAAGCTAATACATCTTTTGAGTCCTCTAGGTCTTCATTAAACCACTCCATCATTGGATTGCTAGGATTTCTATGGCCATGCCAAGTCCTATTAGGAATCAATCGGTTGAAACTTAAGGAGCTCCAGAAATGGTGCACCCCAACAAATGGGTGGAACAAACTAGAATTGAAAGTTGCATTTTGAGTTTCTTGTGATGGTCGTAAAGGAAAGAGAGGCCGAGACCGTGGTTCGTAGCCACATGATCTAATCCTCTTAGCTATAGGCCCTGTCTGCACCAGATAACAAATATTATTGCATTTAGCAGTGTGGAATGGGAAAAAAAGAATGTCGGGGTTTGGTTAATTAAAAAAAAGTAAGCTTTTTATTATTTGGCATCAAGCTATTTTTCACCAGAGACGATGAAGTCATGTTGAGGATTGCGACCGTTTCTTTATGGAACGCTTCTACGAGGTTCCAACTCTCCATGGTGTAGTTTTTGGCAGTCCCGGTAAGTTGGGAAGCAACACACTCAATGGGAGAGACATTAGGAATCAATCAGTTAAAACATAAGGAGCTCTGGTTTTTTTAATCTTTTCATGACTAAAATCCTGATCCTGATGATAGATGAGTGTTAACGAGAATCCCAGGGAGAGTTTTCTTGAAGAAAATTCCAAAGGGAGCTTTCTTTCTTCCTCTATATACCACACACATAGATACAATGTGGATTCAATGCTTTTCTACACATCTTGCAATGACAATCCTAACATTGTCGACCTTGTTTGGTTAACTTTTTGCTTCGGTTATGTGAACTCTCGCCTAGTCCAAAAGGATTAAAATGAAACAAGAAAACCACCCCATGACTGTATTAGAATCTCATTTCATCATCGTTTGCTCAACCCAAAAGGAAAACCACCATTTACCTCTCCAAGAACATATAAATAAACATGAGAAAATCTATTAGAAATGAAATTAAACCAAATGGAAACATGGGCTCATTAGATTGTTTAAAAACTAAAAGAGTAAGAGAAAATGATCTCTGAAGTTGTCAAATATGTGATTCTTATTCGTCATAACAAGACAATTAACTATAAGTGGTAGCTATATTTTTTTTTCTTTAACTAGTAAAAATCGGTATATCTAAAGGCAAATAAAATTACTCTATTCCAAGGGTAAATAAAATTAAGTATTGAGTATGGTACACAACCAATAAAGGCCATCAACTTTATATTACTCTTTTTGATGATTTGATCCCAATTAAAATACCAAAAAATTGTTGAAAAGGGCATGCATACACAAACGTACCCAAAGCCCAACGCGACATTGTTGCTGGACGCGTTGAAACCAATGAACTGCTGATCCAAACAAAGTCCTATATGAAGAAAAACCTGCTAACAAAAAAGTAGAAATTTAGCAAAACGTACCTTGTAGGTTAGTTCAACAATAGAATACCATGCAAGAGTATAAGCTTCATTTGAATTCTGTTTATAGTTGAACTAAAATAACCAGAGCTGACTAAAATAACCATATATCATGGACAGATTTGAACTTTAATGTTCAATAATATAATGAAGGCAAACCTAGACGTCATGAACTGCTGATCCATCCCAGTATTGTTCAACAATAGAATGAAGTAAAACCTGCAAAAAAGTAGAAGTCTACCAGAAATCCCATTGTAAAAAAATCCATTCCATTATTGTTCAACAATATAGTCCATAATCCAAGCCCTCATTTCTTACATGCATGCAAAACTGATGGAAGTGACTGCTGAGACAAACAAACAACTTGATTTGTATTAGTGGAAAAAGAATACTCAGTAAAAAAAGTTGTACAAACCTACCGAAAGTCCAATAGATCAGTGAACTACTGAGACGAAGTTGTAAAGAATAATTCCCTTCTTAAATCCCTACAAAAGGAACGGGGGCCATACAAACCTGTTTACCTTAGAATCATAACAAGTTTGTCCAGAGGAGACATTTTTAACTAAGAGAAGTCCTGAAAAAAAATGCCCACATATAATTCTTCATTTCTAGATGCACAAGTTGGTTGGTACATATTTCTTAGATCTACAATAGTTTATACTTTATAGAGCCTAGGTTGTTTTAGAAATCTAGCTTCCTTGTATAATATCTCGATTTCCCTTCATCTGCATCTGATGACTGAATCTCAACCAAAAAGATTAAATAGAAAAAAGAAAACCACCAAATATAACCATTAGTCAATTTATTAAAAATAAAAAAAATCAAACTAAAACATGTACAAGTTGAGAGATTAAGAGAAAATAGCCTCTTAAGTGGTCAAGTTTGAAGTGTTCAATCAACAATCCATATGTAGACAATCTATGGTTGCTCTGTACCCTAGCAAGGCAAACAAGAATTGTTTGGAAAGAATAATTTTGCCTCCATTTGATTGCTTCTTTATTTGCGATTCCTATTTATTTTAGCAAGGCAAACACATCTCATTAATTTTTATAATAAAGATAACCAATATTATAGAAATGAATTTTACCCTCATTCAATTGTCATTTCCTTTTGTGTGCCTCTTCACCTGCCCACCACAAAATTTAACACGAAAAAAACAAAAAAAATAATAAATGAAAAACATAGACAGACCAGTGTGCACAGTGTATACAACCTTTACAAGAAAAAGAAAAATTCAAAATAAAATCAAAACTAACTCTTCAAAAAACAATTAACAAACAAAACACAGGGAAAAAATACAATGAATCAAAGAACAAAAATACAGAATAAACCAATAATAGAAAAGGAAAAAGCAATTTAAAAAACCACATGTAACTTAAATAAGACAAACAATCTATAATTCCTTATTATCCTAGCCAGACAAACAATTCATTAGTTCTTATAATAAATATAATTTAAATGAAGAATTATCTGGGAGAAGAATTTTGCCTCCATCCTATTGCTGCTTCCTCATCCGTGGTCCTATTCATATGCTGAAAGATTTGTTTTCTTCATTTCCTCTTCCTCGACTCCTCCTTCACTGTTGTTCCTCTTCACCTACTCTATCTCTCTATTTGTTACTACAAAAATATAATATCAAAACAAAAACAAACATAGAAATCAGAAAGTTAGAAAACCTTTTGAGTATGAATGCTTAGTTATAGAAAACATAAAAGATCACAAAAGTGCATTTCTATAATATGTTTTAAATCCAATAAAATACAATATTATGCAAAAAATAATGTTGAGCAAGGTATGTCATTTTAGATGATTTGTAGGTTCTATAATATAATTTAAACCCAATAGAAATACACTATTGCACCAAAAATTTTCTGAACATGGCATGTATGAACTACTGATCCACATTTAATGTAGACAAACCTACAAAATAGTAGAATTCCAACAAAACCCCAATAACGTACATCAACCGCATCATTTAAAGAAAAAACAACAATGTCAGTTGTATAATGAGTATAAGTTTCATTTGGAAGAATTCTGTTTATACTTGGGTTTATCTAACAATCCTATTTGTAGTTGGGGTTACCTTCTAACGTTCATAGATTTGTACAGACTAGACTAAAATAATAATATATCATGGTCAATTCTGAACTTTATTCTCATATGTAAAATAATCATTACTTTACCTGCCCATGTACCCACTTTGCATGTGAATTACTAAGGAAATATTTTTTTGCTGAAAGATAAGTATTGCACAAGTTGTTTGGTCAACCATACATTGCAGATTTTGGTTTCAATTTCCTGGTAAAATTAGACACATCACCCACACCCTTCCCTTCAAATGCCTACAAAGCCCCAGAAAGAAGAATCAACACCCAAAAATGAGGTGTGTAGCTTTGGATTGAATTACTGGAAGGCACAAATGATGATAATATAGGGTTTAATCTCCCCATATGGGTTTAGTCCACTGTAAGAGAGAGTGGACTGTGGAGGTCTTTGACGAAGAGGTGGTTTGAAATACATGGGAGAAATTGATAGTTCAACTTCTGTAGCTAGGCCTAAATTGTCTGAGCAGGACAACCAAGATTAGGGATGCTATGAGCAGACCAAGAACAAAACAAATAAAAGATGAATAACAGTGTGCACACTGTATAGAATCGTTAAATTAAAAGGAGCATTAAAAAAAAAAGAAAATCAAAACAATTTTTTGAAAAAAATAAAACAAACAGAACATTGAAAAAAAAAAAAAAGACAGAACACTGAAAAAAATTACAATGAAAATAATAACAAGAAATAGACTAAACCAATAATAGGAAAGGGAAAAAGAAAATAAAAAAACCAGGTGTAAGTTAAACAAGGCAAATAATCCATAATTTTTCTTTAAACCAGCTAGACAAACAATTGATTAGTTCATATAATAAAGATAATTTATATGAAGATTTATTTAGGAGAAGAATTTATTGCTAATTCCTTATCATCGTTCCTATTCATTTTATCTGGAAGATCTGTTTTTGACATTTCCTCTTCTTGCCTCTTCCGCTACTCCTCCTTCACTGTTGTGCCTCTTTCACCTGCTCTGCGTTTCTATCTGCTACTACAAATTTATAATATCAAAACAAAAAAAAAATTGAAATCAGAAAGTTAGAAAACCTTTTGAGTGTCTGCTCAATTATAGAAAAAATAAAAGCTCATAAAAGTGCATTTGTGTAATATATTTTGAACCCAAAAAATACAATGTTACACAAAAAATTGTTGAGTAAGGTATGCCATTGTAGATGATTTGTAGTTTATATAATAGAATTTAAACCCAATAAAAATATACTGCTGCACAAAAAAATTGTTGAACTACCAATCCAGAAGGCATTGCCAATTGGACATCCTGAGGCCAATGAACTACTGATCCACATCTAATGTAGACAAACTGGAAAAATAGTAGTGTAACCACCTAAATTTGGTCTGTTCTAACTATGGACCCTATTTACCCTAAGTGTGATCATACCCTCGATTATGTCCAAACGACCCTGTTATTGCTTGGCATAATTCTTCAAATCAATTTAATGTCCTAGGTGATTTTTATCATCGATTTATATTAACTATTATAGCCATACAATTTAAATCAATTTCGACCAATCAAATATTATCAAAATCAAAACATGGCTATAGTATTTAATTATAAAGGAATTAAATAAAATCCTTAAATCAATTACCCACTTGCAAATAACCCATTCCCCCTAGCCTATTATATTTAATTAAGATGACTATAGTCCCCTAATTATTAAAAAACAATTTTATTGTTTAAATAATTAATTCCTATATTTTATATGAATTAAATAAAGTTTATTTTATTTATGAATATTCCTTCAAACCCCAACCTAACCTATCTCAACCACTTCTACCCTGGGTTCTAACCCTTCTCAACCCATTCACCCATGCTAATCTAATCCTAATCCTAATTCTAGTCCTAACCCACCTCCTAATGTTGTCACATTCCATTAAGGAATGCTTAGTAACTCAACCCACTTGAGAAAGTCCACTTTCTCAAACTTGACTTCCTTAAGGTCCACTTTCTCAAGCCATCATCTTACACTCTACCTTGCTTCTTTAAGACTTTCATTAATGCCTTATTAACGAAGATGCCTTAAGCCTATGTCTCTCACATGCCTTATTAATGCCTTGGGCATTAATGGCTCTTACATCTTCATTTATGGGTCTTCTAATTCATAAATGAACCTTGTCCCCCCTCTCCCTCTCTCATATTCTTCTATAAATAGAAGCCATTTTTGAGAGGAAAGGAGCCTTCACATTAGATCAAAAATACATTGTTATGCTGTTGGATTACTCTTAGAATCATAGTTCATCTTTCATTTCATGCTTTTGCATTGTTTTCATTTCAACTTTTAGAGCTAGATTGCATGTTTTATCATCCTTTAGCTTGTTTTAATCTAAAATCCTTCATGCTAGGCTGTATTCGTCACTGATTTGTAGCAAATTCTGAGGGCTGATATGTTACTAATTACACTCCTCCTAGTTAGCAGGCAATAGGTCGATATTAGTAGTTTTTGAATGTTTTATCTAACCTTTCAAGCTAATGCAATGACTTATTGAGTGTTTGTCTTTTTCAACGGGTACCCAAATACACACATTTTTGGCATCCACCGTGGGGCTTGAATTTCAATTTAGCCTCGTTTTCTAACATTTTTTGGCAATTTGCATACTCAGGAATCGATCACAGAATCACATTTAATCTTGCAGGATCGCATCCCGGATACGCCTTCGCACCGCGTAAATTCCGGCTCGCATCTGGGATTTCCCGAATCGTTTTTGGTTCTGGCTCGCATTTGGTCAGCAAGGGCTCGTATCCGGTGAGTAGGCTCGTATCCCGGATACTATATCGCATTCAGTGGGATTTTAGGCTCGTATTTGGTTGAAAAGTTTGTCTACTTTGTTTGCCTAATCCTAACAAGTCTAACAAATTGTGCTTTCTGTATTTTGCAGCTTAACAAGTGTTTGCAGGTACTTTTTGGCAGTTTTATGGAGTTGGGTTAAGCGGGATACTAACGTGGTTTGTACAAGTTGCCAAACCCCCCCATCTTGACTTCTATTTTATTTTCTTTTCAAACACTTAAAAACCATTTCTTCACACTTGCTAAAACAACTACATATTATGTTATTTTCCTCTTAAGGAAAATCAGAAAGTCGGACGTTGTCTTATCATTTGCGACGAAATTGGGGGTAACTAAACAAACAAACACACTGTTTAATTCATTTTGGGATAGAAATTGAACAAACACAAATCACTAAATCATGTGGAATCAATGAACAAAATCGTATAATTCTTTTCGGAAATTGAACAACACAAACTCACTAAATCTTGTGGTTAATTGAACAAAACAAACTTTCCCTTTCTGTTTTTCTTTAAAGATAGGAACAATTAAATCAAGCTCAACATAGCTTGAGGGAAAAAACCTTTGCTTTAAGTGCTTGAGGAGAAAATGACATGGACTAGCTTAGTATGCTCTTCTTCTTTTGAAGAAACAGAAATCTAGAAATCCTAAGCTCGCCAATCCTGGTTACCGATCTTTTAACAGTAGAGGGCCTACCGGTTGAGGAAAAAATCTCCCGGGAACGACCCAAGTGAGGACAGGTCTTACGCTGACCCTTCCAACTCACTATAAATAGTTGCTTCCTTGTAGGCCAAAGCCTCGGAAGACGGAACTGGTTTTGTT
>MU226225.1:3297498-3308969 GCA_018584345.1 Thuja plicata
ATTATGATTTGATCAAGGAAATTGATATAATTGATATTGTTGATATTTGAAAATATTGATTCAGGGATTTGATAAATTGAGAAATGGGGCCCAAAGTCTAGGCGACCATTTTAGGGTGCATACAACGAGACTATATATATTCAGGTACTCATAGAGCTATACGCCTCAATTTTGCCTTGTGCAATTCTATGGGGGACAGTTTCGAACGGATTGCCTAATAATCTACAACACATTCAACTGAAAGAATACTCGATTCATCCCCGAAAGGGTGATAATCTCTGTGCAAGGCAAAAAATAATTTCCCCAAGACACTCGTCATATCGTGCCCTCACTTGTGTTTGGAGTCGGCTAATACAACATCATGACTGGAGCCATTGCGTGCTTGGTGATGGCTGTATTCTGATTAGCATTTGAGTGTGTACCTAAGTCAACGAGCAAAGATTTTCATCCTCCACCTAGAAAATATGGCAAAAGAGTGTTTGATTCATCCTCTTAAGAATGCAAAACTGTATGACGTGTTCAAAAGACCACTAAAAAGATAAGCTCCTCTAAAACAATCAACAAATTTCAAACCCAGGAGTACAAGTGTTTTTCACGTCCTACAAATACCTCTTGACGAAATCTGGAAGCAAACAACTTCACACTCTTCAAAAAAGCATTTTTCAAAATTGACCAAAATTGACAAGACCATCATAAAATCGCATCCTATTTTTCCCAAGTCGTATTCAAGATTTAGGATCATATCTGGTGCATTGGATCGTATTTAGTCAGCATATAGTCGCATCCCGATTTTAGGATCGCATCTAGTGCCATCAGAGGCTCGTATCTAGGAGCTCACATTCAGGGCAGTGGGCATTTCTAGCAGTCTTTCTTAGGAGGTCTCAGTTGATTTAGGTACCCTTTTTGCTCTTTAGTTGGTCCCTATTGTCTCTTCTGGTCTCCCCGCTATTATTTTCAAAAACTTTCGAAACATCCACCTTGCATAGTCAGTCTTTCACGATCGGTTCAATACGTGTGGTCTACCCATTTTCTATCAACAACTTGGTTCCCAACTCACTATCAGGGCATTCTAACCCTCTGACGTTGGAATCATTTACATCCACCAACAAACAAACAATTCCTTCTACCTAGACACACCCACTTGAACGATCTGAAATCCTTACTTGCACTATTGGGAAACGTTAACAAAGTTGAGAAACAAAATTCATGGTTAACACAAGACGCAACCAGTACACAACTAAAGGATCAAAAGTGCCTCCTAAAACACCACACTTTCAAAGAGAAACTTCTCGCAGTTCCCTTTTTGATCTTTATTCACCTCAAATGGATAGCCACACTAACGAGTGGAGTAAGGCCTTTAAGGGTTATGATGATGACAAACGAGCACAATCCGTAGGCACGGAAGAAGAAGAAAGACCCAAGTTCGAACATAATCGTTTTGGGTCAGATAGTGAGGAAGAGATCCCTGAAGATGAATACAAGAAGCTTAAACAAAGCAAAAGGATCCACAAATTATTGGAACGAATAATTGGCGATGATAAAGAAAAGTACTTTCTCTATCTAGCATCCACGGGTGTCAAATTACACAAAGATTACAATGTGGACGACCTCAAAGAAAAGGAAGTACCAAACCCCATATCTATCCTTACCAAATAGCTCAATCAAATGCAAATGGAGATCACAAACCTCAAACAAGAGAAGCACAAACCAAAAACAAAATACTCTTTGGACGCCATTTGTCCATTCCTTTTCGATAAAAGTATCACAATGGTCCCGTTTCCTCCTAATGTGGCAAGGCCAAAGTATGATAAATACACAGGGAAAACTGATCCACATGACCATGTAAGAGAATTCTGTGCTCTAAGCATTGAGTACATGCACGAACCCACTTACCTCATGCGACTGTTTCTAAGAAGTCTAGGAGGAAATGCCATGGAGTGGTTTTCAAAGTTGAATCCTAAAGTCAAAACATTCGAGGAGTTGATGCAACGATTCATTCAACATTACTCCTACAACATCCAACATGACGTCACCATGATGGATCTATGTAACACCAAGCAGAAAATGGGAGAATCCTTTACACACTTTGTACAAAGATGGAGGAAGATTTTTGCACGATATTCAAGAGTCATTCCCGAAACAGAGAAGATGGAGATCTTTGTTAATAATCTCATACCGGAATTAAGCTATACTCTACAAATGCAAGACTCTCCTAGCTTCAATAGGATGATTAAAAATGCCCTCTGTATTGAGGAAGTCATGGTCAAAAAGGGGAAGATCACCCTTCAAAACGAAAGCAAAAGCAGTAGCTCCAACTCCAAGCCTAAATGGTGGAAACAAAACAAAAATGTTGTCAATGACGGAGTGGTTGATGCTTCTAACATTAATTCTAAACCCGAAGCATTCAATCTGACCAATGGTATGCAAGCAAGCAAAGAGGTTAAAGCAACACCTCCCGTTCCCAAAACAAACAATGATAATGACAAGGGAAGAACATGGACTTCAAAACCCCAAAGAACATTCACACCTTTGGGGGAACCTCTTGAGACCGTCTTAAAAACATTGGTGGATAACAAAGTTCTTACGATTTCTGATTCTAAACCTTGGGAACCAATGGTCAAACCTAGATGGTGGGATGATAACTCTTATTGTGTTTTCCACAAAAACAAGGGACATAAGACAAATAATTGTCTCAAGCTCAAGAACGTTATCCAAGACCTCATCGAAGGAGGTAAGATCAAGGTGGACGGACACACTACGAATGAAGATCACACAACATTTAATAAACCATTCCCTAATTATAACCAAGGGGAAACATCTAAAGGAAAAGGTAATGACATAAACTACACCTATTCCAAGAGTGACAATGTGATCAATATGCTCAACATTAAAAATGAATCCGTCAACATGATCACAATCAAAGGAGCCTCATCCTCCACAAACGCTGTAACCCAGAGCCAAGCACAGGTTACAATCAAAGGACCTCCGAAACCAACATCAACACCCAAGGTTCCTGTTATAACTATTCCTAAACCAGCAACAAAACATGTGGTCACTATTCCCGGAGCAAAATATGACTTGGTAGACCAACTGCAAAGAACTGCTGCCAAAATTTCCATCTTCGAATTGCTCAAAATATCCACGGTGCATAGAGAAATCCTAAAACAAGCTCTACACGCTGCTAATGTTCTAAAGGATATAGATATAGAAAAATTCCAATCGATGGTTAATCACATCTCAGTGCCACACTACCTCTCCTTTTCTGAGGAGGATGACAAGTCATTGACCCATCTACACAATCAACCCCTCCATATCGAAGTTCTTATTCATAAATCCCGTGTTGGACGCGTATTGATAGATGGAGGCGCCGAATTGAATATCTGTACACTGGATCTTGTCAGGAGGCTAGGCCTCTCAGAGCAAACAATTGACTCTAGAAATAAGATAACCATCAAAGCATATGATGAGGAAGAGAGATCCTCCAGAGGTATTATTTGTTTACCCATCAGAGTTGGGCCGATTGAAAGGAATGTTATATGTCAAGTTCTGGATCTACCACTAGCCTACAACATTCTACTAGGGAGACCATGGATTCACGAGATGCAAGCTGTACCGTCCACTTATCACCAATGCATCAAGTTTCCACATAATGGGATAGAGGTGACAATTCCCGCGGATGCCAACTACACTTGCAACGATATCAAAGCAGGTAGCATGATCCCACACAACAAGGAGGCTATGGGTGCAGTTGCTCCTAAAACTACCAAGGACATGGTTATGAAAGGATTTAGCAACACATTGAAACTTCAAGAAACAGGTATGGGAGAGTATAAGTTGGACCTGACTCCCTCAATGACAAAGCTTCCAGTATCGCCAAGATCTTATGGAAAACCATCACCGACATTCACACCTCTCGCAGTCAAAGAGCCCGAAGTACACAAGGCTATTGGTATGATAAAAGCATCCACATCTTCTTTACAAAGGAGAACCAGTGGACTCTGAGGTCAAACATGTGAAGATATCCCCAGAATAGTATGGAAACGGATATGATTTCCTCAAACAAATGGGATAGAAAGGAAAATGACCTCTAAATGACACAGGATGAGGGATCATTGAACCCATACCCATGAAGTTCTGCCTCAACAGAGATAAAATAGGACTGGGCTTTAATACTCAATCCAACAAACCTACTTCAAAGCAGAGTCCACCTTCTAAAGCAGAGAGTGATAAAACAGATGAAATAGTATCAGAACCATGGCCTTATGAGAGATTGCTACATATTGGTACAGAGAATCCTGAATATCAAGGAGAACACTACGTACCTAGTTTTGAGGTACCACAGGATCTTCACACTCCTTTGCTAGAACAAGCGCCCATTCAAGAGGTAGGAGACACCATAGCTACAATCACTCAAGAGGAACCCTGACCACAAAATTTACATCCTAACTGGGGGCAATTGGTCACAATTACACATGTTCTCGATCTACCTCACTTTGATCTACAAGCAACTAATCGAGTCCATCAAATAAACATTGCTGAATATTTGGATGGATCTGATGATGATGTCACAGACTCTCATGACTATGAGTGGGGTCGGCTATCTATTGCCTCTGAGGAAATTGGGATAGAAACGATTCACATGTTTGCGGCTTCCTCAGCTCCTAGTAAACAACTAGACATTCCTTTCAATGATACCGATCCTCCTGAAGCAAAGGAAGAGTTCCTTCCTCCAATCATTGACGAAGACACTGGTGAATACATAACTCTAGAAGAATTTCATAGGCTACAAGCAAGAAGCCTCCTTTTACAAAGGGATGATGATGAGATATCTACTGACGAGTCACTAGAGTTCGGTCCATATATAACTGACAACGACCCTTTTAACAACAATCTTACTCTTATTCATCTAAACATCGAAGATATTAACTTAACAGATTGTGTCATGTCGGTTAACAGTTGTGATGCTAACGCGATGTTGTCCTTCCCAGAATCTAACTCCCTAACATTGGTACTTCCAGACCTCATTGATTGGACTGAAACAGATCCTACCCCTATCCTCGACTTTCCCAACGATCACTCCCTAGCTTGTTACCTTAATGCTTTCGAACCTCACCCTTCTTCCACCAATGAAAGGAGTGAGAACATGCCACAGGAGGATATCAAGTTTCTTAGTCACAAATTGAAAAAGAAAAAGAAAAAGCAGACTGATGGTGAAAACCACTCTATGGCAGTATCAGATCCAAAAATAGTAAAGAAAAATGATGTATCCAATGGTGAAAACCTCTCAGAGGCGCCAAAGGATGAGATTCTTGATATCCTCCCTGAACATTTTCAAGAAAGATCTTCAGTATTGATTGAACTAACACAGCCAGTGAACTTGGGCACTGTTGAAGATCCTCAGATAGTTCATCTAGCACAATCCCTATCAGAAGAAGAGAAGGTACAATTCACAGAATTTCTGAAGGAGAAAAAGATCAAATTCGCCTGGCCCTACACTGATATGCCAGGGCTAGAACCCAATCTCATTATGCACCACTTATCTATAGCTCCTAGGATCAAGCCCGTGAAATAAAAACTTAGAAAAATGCATCCTCATGTTGCATTATTGGTGAAAGAAGAATTGGAAAAGTTGTTAAAAGTTGGATTCATTCGAGTCATTGCCTATGCAGCATGGATATCCAATGTGGTCCTTGTTTCTAAATCTGATAAATCTATTAGGATCTGCACGGACTTCAGAGACCTCAACAAAGCATGTCCGAAAGATGATTTCCCTCTTTCGGACATGCTTTGTTGAGGTCTCTGAAGTCCGTGCAGATCCTAATAGATTTATCAGATTTAGAAACAAGGACCACATTGGATATCCATGCTGCATAGGCAATGACTCGAATGACTCGAAAGATGATCATAGACCTTACAGCTGGCTACCATATGTATTCATTAATGGATGGATTCTCGGGTTATAATCAAATCAAGATTGCCCCTGAGGATCAAGAGAAAATTGCATTCACATGTGCATGGGGCAGATTTTGCTAGAACGTCATGCCATTTGGGCTAAAGAATGCCGGAGCAACATATCAAAGAGCTATGACAATAATATTCCATGACATGATGCACAAAAACATGGAGGACTATGTCGATGACACACTGGCTAAATCCAAAGGAAGAGGTAATCATATTGCTGATTTAAGAAAGATATTGGATTGAATGGAATAGTTCCAACTTAGGCTCAATCCAAAGAAATGTGCCTTTGGGGTCCAATCAGGCAAGCTCCTAGGATTCATAGTTTCAGCAAAGGGAATTGAGGTAGATCCAGCGAAGGTAAAAGCTATTCTCGAAATGACTCCTCCGCGTAATATCAGTCAAATGAGGACACTACAAGGGAGACTCCAATCTATTAGGACATTCATGTCCCAACTTGCAGATAAGGCACAACCCTTTACTAAGCTACTACATAAAGGGGTTGCGTTCAACTGGGATGAACACTGTGAAGCCAACTTTAGAGAATTAAAGGGGTACCTGGCTGCTCCACCTATTCTTATGGCACCTATTCATGAAAAACCTTTGCTCCTATACATTTCAGCTACAACTACATCCCTAGGAGTATTGCTAGCACAAGAGGATGAAACAAAGAAAGAGCGAGCTATCTACTACATTAGTAGAACTCTAGTCGCTTATGAGCTCAAATATAGCATTATTGAGAAAGCATGCTTAGCAGTCGTCTTCGCATCACAAAAATTGAGACACTACATGCTCTCACATACAGTAAAGCTCATTGCTAAGATTGATCCTCTAAAGTATCTTTTGAGCAGAACAACATTAACAGGTCGTTTGGCAAAGTGGGTCCTAATTCTAAGTGAGTTTGACATTGAGTATGTTGAACAGAGAGCTATCAAAGGATAGGTACTTGCGGATCAATTGGATGATTCACCGCTCCAGGATGATGAACCATTACTAATTGAATTTCTTGATGAAACAATCATGCATCTCACCGAACATCCATGGAAGATGTACTTTGACGGTTCGTTTACTCAGCAAGGATCTGGAGTAGGGGTTCTCTTCATAACTCCACAAGGATATAAGATTCCCAAATCTTACAAATTAATGTTTCCATGCACCAACAATATCTCAAAATATGAAGCATTAGTTAATGGCCTCAAGCTCGCCATGGAATGGAAGATCATTGAGTTACATGTATATGGTGACTTCCAACTAATTATTAATAAAATCAATGGGGAATATCAAACAAGAGATGAAAATTTGATGCCCTACAAGCAACTAGTTGATGATTTGAAGAAATACTTTGTCTTCATCACCTTCCAACAGATACCAAGATCAGAGAACAAAGCTGCAGATGCTATGGCTACCTGGGCATCCATGTTACAACTGGAGGAGCATCAATTTCGCTATGACTTCTTGGTGGAAGAAATATCCTATCCCGCCTTTGCCAATCCGGAATACCAGGTAATCTGTGCCTTAAATACCCCAGATCAATCTCGATATGCCAATATCATTGCTTATCTTTCTGACCGAACCGTTCCCGCCAATCTATCTAGAAATGAAAAAAGATCCTTGATTAGGACAACATCGCGTTGCGTCCTCATAACTAACAACCTATATCGACGCAGTCTCGACGGGACACTTCTTCGGTGTTTAGAACTCGAAGAGTTCGATCTAGCCTTAAAAGACGTCCACAAAGGTGTATGTGGATCACACTCGAACGACTTTTCATTAGCTAAGAAACTGCTTAGAGTAGGTTATTATTGGCCTACCATGGAGAAAGATGCTATTCAATTTTCAAAAGCATGTCTTAAATGCCAGACACATGGAACCCTTATTCATGCTCCTGGCAGAGAACTCATACCTTTTATAACACATTGGGCATTCCAGCAATGGGCCTTTGACTTGGTTGGACAAATATATCCCAGCTCTTCAAATGGACACAAATTCATCATTACGACCACTGAGTATTTCACAAAGTGGGTCGAAGCCATGCCGCTAATCAAAGCAACTGGCAAACAGGTGGCTATGTTCATTCTGAACTACATTATTTGTAGATATGGGATACCCTCTTCAATTGTGACAGACAATGGGGGCCAATTTAAAAATCAAGACATTGATGACCTCTGTGAACAATTTCATATCACTCAACATTGCTCCTCGGTCTATTATCCTCAAGGTAATGGACAGGCCGAGGCATCAAACAAAAATATTCTCAAAATCCTACACGAAATTGTGAGCAAGTCTAGCAGAGACTGGCATTTACAACTAAATCCGACACTATGGGCCTATAGAACAAGCATCTGAACACCAACTGGAGCCACGCCATTTTCTCTAGTCTATGGCGCTGAAGTAGTACTACCTATTGAGGTTGAAATTCCATCTTTGCAGATAACTTTACAAGGACTGGTTACTGATGAGCAGTACCGCATTAATCGAATAAATTCTCTTGACCTCCTAGATGAGCGCAGGCAACAAGGGTTCGATCACCTCAAAGTTTACCAAGCAAGAATGTCCAAAGATTACAACAAAAAGGTTAAACCACGCAAGTTTGAGGTGGGAGACGTTGTCCTAAAAGAAAATCCTAAGAACTAGCCTAACAGAGAGCAGAAAGGAAAGTTTGAACCTACCTGGCTGGGACCTTATGTTATCACTGCTACTTTTGGGAATGGAGCTTATCAATTGGCTACACCTGAGGGAGACGTTCTTTCAGATCCTATCAACACTCTATATTTAAAGCAGTTCTATGCTTAATGTTTGGATAGCAGAGCCTGTACAACAAAAAGTTCTTGCAAAATACCAAAAATATTCAGAAAATTGATCCTAAAGAAATCCAAAAACAGTGGAAAAAGTCCTTCAAAATGGGTATCCTTGGTGAAAACCTGGTAAACAGGCGCCTTGATACCACAAAAACATTCAAAAAAGTAAAAATAGCAAAAAAATTGAAAAAAGAGAAAAGTGCCTTGATGAGCACCTCGTAAAACAGGCATCTTGGTAGAAAAAAGAAATGAAACGATCTTGCCAAGTGGTGAAAACCTGGCAATCAGGCGTCACTTGTGTTCTGCACTCCATCTATCAATTTACTACTGATACTAGACCTTCATAATTTTGCCTGTGCTCATATGCTGACTTCATTTTCCTACATGACTATCTTATCCTCGCTTGAGATTTGTCTATCTTTATGTCTTAGGAATAAGTCATTCTGCACTGGGGGCATCTTTGTTGGCGTAGTCAGTTATGGTTGCTAGGTTTCTCTAGACTGGTTTGCCTCACGGACACAAAGTTTCTTGACACATGCAACACAATGTCACTTTTCCAAAAACCAAGGTGTCTTTTCAAAACATGGGACATGACATTAACATTCACTAGCATTCCTACGAAGCCGTATTGGATCGCGAACATGAACAAATTATCCTATCAATGCACATACATGGAACACCATATTGCTTATATTCTAAATTTCTGATTGATGAATCTTTACCGTGTTTGACATATGGATGAACAAAGTACTAATTAACACACAATTTAGTCATGGTTTGATTATGATTCTTTTATGTCCTGATGATGTTTTCAACTAGGGGCATCTAAGTAATTATAAATTTTATTCGATTGATTCACAATTGCTGATTTATTATGTCTTCTTAGTTATTCAATGGCGTCTACGCAAAGACAAAGAGTCGCAAGGATTGAGGGCATAATATTTTCTTGAATTTCTGCGTATGGTGATTGTTTCAAATGATCCTATAAATTTCACCTAACTTGGATGTTTATGGTAAGAGCTGCCACTATGGGTGGATAGCTGCATATATCTCGATCTTTGTTATGTGTAAACTATGGTGAGTTTGACACAATTTTCTTGTCTGTTTTCTGACCCAGGTTCTCACTAAGGTATATGAATCATAAATATACCCAAGGATATGAATTTTCAAGGTTATTGCGAGTCCAATATCTTGCCTTACCCAGAATCTGGTATATTAAAAGGAAGGTGACTATTTTTATCCTGACTTCTATGCCTTGATGCCTAAGTGTATTTCTGACATTTCAATAAAACATAGTATTCATATTATCATAATATCAGTGGGTATTAGTGATGGTTGTACTATCAGATGGTATCCGTTCCAAAAGCGCCCAATGATGATAAAAATGTTGCAATATTTGCTAATCAATGACAAGTCCTAAGAGTCTGCATATAGCTGCATTTAGAGTTTGCATGATGCATTTATCAACAGAATACCAGCATAAGGAATTTTGAGCTCAAAAATGATTTCTATCTTCTTCTAAATCCAAGTTAATTACATAATCAATGATTCCTGAAATCTCTGATCTATCAGGAACAAAATTGAACTCATATTTTCACATAAGTAACTTGGTAATCGTGTGTTTATTTTTAAACACACCTTCTTCTAGTCCACTCTTTCTGGCCCTAACTTCTTCCTGCAAGTGTTCTGTTCTTTTCAACTAAGGGATTTATTTCTTTTCCTTCAATTTCGTTCCCGAGGGGGCATGATCACACTATCATCAATTAAATTTTTTCTCAAAACAACATCAACATGACTTCATTATCAAACAAACTAGGGGCATAATAGTTTCCTTGACTAATTCGGAACTGTTGGATAGAAAACTTTGGTTCTCATAAGCTGGATATCTTATGTTTCCTCATTTTAGAAGATTTTTAAAGCTCCTGGCAGCTTCATACTGGCTTTTGGACGACAACCAAGTTCAGAATCAGTATTATCAATTTTTGGATGACAACCAAGTTCATAATTGATATCTTGAAAATCTTTTATTGATCTTTGGATGACAACCAAGTTCAAAATCAATTCTATGAGTTTGGTTCGATCAAGTGCGAGACTGATCTCATCAACATTTCGTTCGACAACCAAGAACAAAATTCTCAATCTTTCTGAAGTCAAAATTGAAAAACTTTCTTTAAATCAATGCGCTGCTCGCACATCAATTCAAAGAGGGGCAAATGTAACCACCTAAATTTGGTCTGTTCTAACTATGGACCCTATTTGCCCTAAGTGTGATTATACCCTCGATTATGTCCAAACGATCCTGTTACTGCTTGGCATAATTCTTTAAATCAATTTAATGTCCTAGGTGATTTTTATCACTGATTTATATTAACTATTATAGCCATACAATTTAAATCAATTTCGACCAATCAAATATTATCAAAATCAAACATGGCTATAGTATTTAATTATAAAGGAATAAAATAAAATCCTTAAATAAATTACCCACTTGCAAATAACCCATTCCCCCTAGCCTATTTAATTTAATTAAGATGGCTATAGTCCCCTAATTATTAAAAAGCGATTTCATTGTTTAAATAATTAATTCCTATATTTCTAAATGAATTAAATAAAGTTTATTTCATTTATTAATATTCCCTCAAACCCCAACCTAACCTATCTCAACCACTTCTACCCTGGGTTCTAACCCTTCTCAACCCATTCACCCATGCTAAT
>MU226225.1:3309043-3320740 GCA_018584345.1 Thuja plicata
TTCTCAAGCTTGACTTCCTTAAGGTCCACTTTCTCAAGCCATCCTCTTACACTCTACCTTGCTTCTTTAAGGCTTTCATTAATGCCTTATTAATGAAGATGCCTTAAGCCTATGTCTCTCACATGCCATATTAATGCCTTGGGCATTAATGGCTCTTACAACTTCATTTATGGGTCTTCTAATTCATAAATGAACCTTGTCCCCCCCCTCTCTCTCCTATTCTTCTATAAATAGAAGCCATTTTTGAGAGGAAAAGAGCCTTCACATTAGATCAAAAATACATTGTTATGTTGTTGGATTACTCTTAGAATCATAGTTCATCTTTCATTTCATGCTTTTGCATTGTTTTCATTTCAACTTTTAGAGCTAGATTGCATGCTTTATCATCCTTTAGCTTTTTTTAATCTAAAATCTTTCATGCTAGGTTGTATTCGTCACTGATTTGTAGCATATTCTGAGGGATGATATGTTACTAATTACACTCCTCCTAGTTAGCAGGCAATAGGTCGATATTAGTGGTTTTTGAATGTTTTATCTAACCTTTCAAGCTAATGCAATGATTTATTGAGTGTTTGTGTCTTTTTCAACAGGTACCCAAATACACACACACAAGTAGAAGTCTGAAAAACCCCAATAACATACATCAAGCACATTATTTAAATGAAAGACAACAGTGCTAGTTGTATAAAGAGTATAAGTTTCATCTGGAATTATTTTTTATACCTGGGTTTACCTTACAATCCTCTTTATAGCTGGGTTTACCTTATAACAATCACAAATTTGGCTAGAGTAGACTAAAATAACAATATATCATGGTCAATTTCTCAACTTTATTCTCATATGTAAAATAATCAATACTTACCTGCCCATGTACCCAATTTGCATGTGGATTAGTGAGGAAATATTTTTTTGCTGAAAGAGAAAAGTATTGACAAATTGTTTGGCTGACCATACATTGCAGTCCCTGGTAGAAGTAGGCACAGTCCCCCCCGCCTCACTCCCCCCCACACCCCTTCCCTTCAAATGCCTAAAAAGCCCTAGAAAAAAGACTCACCCAAAAATTAGATGTGTACAACTTTGGATTGATGCTGCTTGATGCTTCTAATGTGATTGATAAGCTACTACAAAAGAGTGGACTTTGGATGTCTTTGATGAAGAAGTGGTTTGAAATACAAGAGAGAATAAGATAGTTCAACTTCTACCTAAATTGTGTGAGTATGACACCTGAGATTAGGCCTATTATGAGCTATACTTCTTTTGCGTCTTCTAGGTCTTCATTACGCCACTCCACTAAATTGCCAGGGGGGATAGTATGCTCTTTTCCTCTTGAGAATAATTTTAAATTGTTTGTTGTAACACTAGGGAATTCATCTACTCGAGAAAAAATATGATGCTTGAGAAGCCTAAGGAAGAGAATACAGAGCTAGTAACGTGGAGTGATTACATGTCTTTATTATTTACACAAGATGTAAGCATGTTTGTGATTAGATTACATGTCTTTATTATTTACACAAGATGTAAGCATGTTTGTGATTAGATTTTGATAATCTTAATATAACTAATTAAAAATTATATCCTCTAAAATTTATCCTTCCTACATAATGAATTGGTCATAACAGCGACAAGCAATATCATATCTGGTGTACTCTATAAAGAATATAGAATGGTGAGAGAAAAGGTACAATTTATTGTATTCTTTTGTCTTCAATAATTTTGATAAATGATTTTGTAAAGGAATCAAGCAGCTGTTATGCCTACAAACTTTTGAGCAATACTCTGATTCTAAGATTTATGGAAAGAATGGGTCATTGTAATTTGAATGTCTTCTTTCAAGGTACTTGATTCCTAAGGGATGGTGTGTAGTCACATACTCCAGATCTTCCTAAGAGATGAACAGTTGATTCACATCTGTGGAGACGAACATGCAAATTAATAAAAATCTAGCAAACCCTTACCTTTTTAAATTGATAGACAATTAGATCTTAAGGAAATGTTCCAACCAATAATGGGTTTGGGTTACAATTAAAATATTCTGACTCAGCAACCAACCTTAGAAGCTATAAACCAGGAAAAAGCAACAGAGTATGCAAGAAACTGAAGAAAAAACACTAAAAGTAAATAACATAGACTTGGCTCTATTCCAATGGTAAACAAAATTATTAAGTAAAGCTCAATCAAGTTTATTACTATTTAGTAAAGCTAATGTTGAGAAGGGCATGTATGGATATACCAAAAGCCCAGCTAGATGTCCAATGAAATGTTGATCCACATCTAATGAAGACAAACCTGCAAAACCCTAATAACTTTTATGTCAACTTACTGCTGGTATAAAAACATCCAAACCCTCCATTTGGATGGGAGCAATGCCAATTGAATCTCAACCATTTGGCAATGCCAGTTGCATCTCTGTTTAAATTGAATCTCAACCATGGTAGTAATGTCAGTTGAATCTCAACCATGGTAGTAATGTCAGTTGAATCTCAACCATTTACAATTTATCTCCGAGCATGTTGCTGCAAGAACATAAAAATAAACACGAGTCAATATGTTGTAAAAATTAAAAGGTTAAGATAAAAATGGTCTGTGAAGTGGTCAAATCTAAAGTGTTCAACCAATGGTTTGAACACTCTGAATCGTAGGCAAACAATTCATTACTTCTTATAATAAACATAATTTATATGAAGAATTATTTGGAAGAAGAATCTTGCCTCCAATAAATTACTGCTTCCTTATCCACGATTCCTTTTTTCAAAAAGGCAAACAACCCATTAATTCTTATTATTAAGATAACCACTATGAAGACTTATTGAAAATAGAATTTTGCCCTCACTCAATTGTCATTTCCTTTTCTCTGTCTCTTCCTCTACTTTGCCTCTTCACCAGCTTTGCCTCTTTATCTACCACCACAATAATATAATAGCAAAAAAACAAAAACAATAAATAATAATTGAATAAAATGGACAGATCAATGTGTACTGTAAACCTTTACAAGAAAAACAAAAATTCTTTAAAAAAATCAAACAAAAAAAACTCTAGAAAAAATTTGAATAGAGCACTTCGAAAAAAAATTACAACGAAAGAAAGAACAAGAAAACATGGTAAAACATTGACAGGAAAGGGAAAAATATTTTAAAGAAAAAGATCTCTAAGTCAAATGAGGCAAGAAAAACAATTCATTATTTCTTATAATAAATATAATTTATATGAATTAGAATTTTGAAGAAGAATTTTGCTTTCATTCAATTGCTGCTTCCTTATCCGTGGTTTCTATACATTTTAGCAAGGCAAACAACCCATTAATTTTAAAAATAAAGACAATTTGAAAAAAAAAAAATTTGCCCGTTCACTTGCCATTTCCTTTTTCTTGCCTCTTCACCTGCTTTGCATCTACCTACCAAAATTTTTCTCCAAAAACATTTACCACCATTTACCTGCCAATATTTTTCTTCAAGAACATGAAATTAAACATTTGCAAATCTATTACAAATGAAAATAAACCAAATCAAAACATGGCCTTTTTGGATTGTGTAAAAACTGAAAGATCAAGAGAAAATGACATCTAAACTTTAAAGTGGTCAAATCTGAGATTCTTATTCATCCTAGCAAGACAAACAACTTATAGGAAGTATTAGGTGGAAAAAGCATTTTGCCTTCACCCAATACAAAAAATTGCTGCTCAGGTCATGTACATACATACCAAAAGTCCAACAGGGCATTGCAGCTGAATGTCCTATGTGGGGGTCACTAAATTGTTGAGATGAACCTGCAAAGAAGAAGTCCAACAAACCTTTCCCTTGTTCAATCTAAGCCCAAAAAAAAATGCCTAATAGAACATTTTGAAAAAAGTTGTTACTTTTTTCTTAATATAATTGTTATTTTGTAAAAGCATATCTTGTGCAAATATTTGACAAAATCCATTTGAGATATGAAGGAAAAGGAAGACAAACTAAAAATATATGGACACTAAAAGAGAAATTATATAAGGAATTAAAATGGAACTTTTAAGATCCACAATTTTTTTGATTATGGATTTAATATTATTTACGTTTGGAGGATAGAGATCCTTCTATGTCTTTAAAGATGTCGTCTTCTATAAGAATCTAATGTTTATTATCCTTGACGAAATTAAGTTTATGGTAGTTACCTATTTAGCACTTGAATCTGGACTTAGGTCGCTGCATATAAAGACTTGATCTCTTCAATATCATCAGAGCTCCCAAGGAAGATCAGTGAACATTGATGAAGTTTGTTAGGTATTATGTCAAGCGCTGCAGTAATGAATCAAAAATATCTTGACATAAGTGAAAAGCAAATGGATGACAATAACATAAGTTTGGGATTAGTAAGACAAAAAATAGTTATATGAAAACATACTATCTACATATGCCTAGTAATACAATTACCTTGCAATTCATACTCGTTCTCTCCCTGTGAAAGCTTAACCGCTAGCTTGCTCCATTATGAAAGACATTGGAAATACTTCGTAGAGAGTACTTTGCACAGAAGCAATCATAGAGTTTGATATTATTGACAACCAAAATGTATGTAATGAAATTTGGTCTAGAGGGTTTTTGCATGGATTTTGGAGGGGGGCATTAAAATGTGTTTAAACTAAAGGCAACAATGTAATTTGTTTATAGGTTTACCTTAGAATCCGGATGGCATTTTTAACTGAAAGAGAAGTCCTGAAAAAACAAAATGCCCACATGTAAGTCTATTTTAAATTTTTATTTTTAGGTGCACAAGTTGGTTAGTAGACATTTGTTAGATCTACAAGGGTTTATTGAGATAGGCATCGGTTTCAAACATGGGTTGGAAATCTAGCTTCCTTCTAAAAGAGGTACTTGTGATGATAATGAACTTCCCATCTCTATTTCTTTGCATCTCATGAAAACCACCATTTACCTTCCAACATTTTGCTGCAAGAACATAAAAACAAACACTAGTCAATCTATTAAAAATAAAAATAAAATCAAATTAAAACATGTTGGAAAAATTGAAAGATTAAGAGAAAATGGCTTTTGTGGTAAAAAATGAAGTGTTCAATCAACCATCCTTATGTAAACAATCTATGATTGCTCTTCATCCTAGCAAGGAAAAAAATTCATTAGTTCTTATAATAAAAATAATTTATTTGAAGAATTGTTTGGAAGAAGAATTTTGCCTCCATTTGATTGCTGCTTCCGTATTTGTCATTCCTATTCATTTTAGCAAGGCAAACAACCCATTAATTTTTAAAATAAAGATAACCAATACGAATAATTGCATGGAAAAAGAATTTTAGCCTCATTCAATTGTCATTCCCTTTTATCTGCCTCTTCACCCACTTTGCCTCTTTGTTGCTACCACAAAAATATAAAACCAAAAATAAAAAAAGAGATTAACATGGATAGACCAGTGTGCACACTATATACAACCTTTACAAGAAAAAGAAAAATTCTTACAAAATTCAAAACAAAACTCTTGGAAAAAATTGAACAAACAAAACACTGAAAAAAGTACAACGAAAGAAAGAACAAGAAAATAGAATAAACCATTACCATGAAAGGGAAAAACAATTAAAGAAAAATCATGTGTAAGTTAAACAAGGAAGAAAAATCTATGGTTCCTCTTTATCCTAGCAAGACAAACAATTTATTAGTTCTTATACTAAAGATAATTTTTATGAAGAATTGTTTGGGAGAAGAATTTTGCCTCCTTTCAATTACATTGCTGCTTCCTTATTCACCATTCCTATTCATTTTAGCAAGAAAAACAACCCATAATTCTTAAAATAAAGATATTCTATACAAAGTATTACCTGAAAAGGAATTTTACTCTCATTCAATTGTCATTTCGTTTTCTTGCATCTTTTTCTTCTCTGACTCTTCACCTACTCTGCCTCTTTATCTGCTACTAAAATATTTAATACCAAGAAATAAAAAAAATAGAAATAAGAAAGTTAGAAAACCTTTGAATCTGAATACTCAGTTACAGAAAAAATAAAAGATCACAAAGTTCATTTCTATAATATATTTTAAACCCAATAAAAATACAAAGTGCATTTCTATGGCCACACTAAGTCCTATCAAGAATCAATCAGTTAAAACATAAGGAGCTCTGGTTCTGTAATCTTTTCATCACTAAAATCCATATGATAGACAAGTCTTGATGATAGATGAATGTTGACAAGGATCCCAGGGAGAGTTTTCTTAAAGAAAATTCCAATTACGAGACAATTTCCTTCCTTCCCCTATTATTTTAAATGTCATTCATGGATACAATGTGGATTCAATGCTTTTTAGCACATCCTGTAATGGCAAGTCTAACAAGGATGATTGAATGAGAATCTCATTTCATCATCCTTTGCTCAACTCAAAAGGATTAAAAAGAAAAAAGAAAGCCAACATTTACCTCTCCAAGAAAATATAAATAAACATGAACAAATCTATTAGAAATGAAACAAAACCAAATTAAAACATGGGCTCCTTAGATTGTTTAAAAACTAAAAGATTAAGAGAATAATCTCAGAAGTGGTAAAATCTGTGATTCTTATTTGTCTTAGCAAGACAAACAACTTATAGGAAGTGGTAGCTATTATTTTTTTTCGCCTTCACTATTAAAAATCTGTATAACTAAAAATGAAACAAAACCAAATTAAAACAAGGGCTCCTTAGATTGTTTAAAAACTAAAAGATTAAGAGAATAATCTCAGAAGTGGTCAAATCTGTGATTCTTATTCGTCTTAGCAAGACAAACAACTTATAGGAAGTGGCAGCTAGAATTTTTTTTTCCTTCACAAGTAAGAATCTGTATATCTAAAGCCAAAGAAAATTACTCTATTCCAAGGGTAAACAAAATTCACTATTTAGTATGATACATGTAACATAACCAATAAATCTCATCAGCTTTATATTACTCTTGTAGATGATTTGAGCCCAATTAAAATACCAAAAAATTGTTGAAAAGGGCATGCATGGCCATACCAAAAGCCCAATATGACATTGTAGATGGATGTTCTGAAACCAATGAACTGATCCAAACAAAGTACAAGTCTAGCATTAAGACAAACCTGAAAAAAAAAGTAGAATTCTAGCAAAACCCCCAATAACCTTGTATGTCAGTTCAACAATAGAATTCCATGCAAGACTATAAGCTTCATTTGAGTTTTGTTTATAGCTGGACTAAAATAACCATATATCATGGGACATATTTCAACTTTATTGTTCAAAAATAGAATGAAGACAAACTTGGACGTAATAAACTGTTGATCCATCCAAGTATTGTTCAACAATAGAGTGAAGAAAAACCTGCTAAAAAAGTAGAAGTCTAGTGAAACTCCCAATAAAAAATAAATCCATACCATTATTGTTCAACAATAGAACTCAATGATCCAAACTCTCCTTTTTACATGCATCCAAAACTGATGGAAGCAACTGCTGAGACGAACAAACAACTTATATTTGTATTAGTGGAAAAAGAATATTGCTTCCACTCATTACAAAAAAATTGTACAGAAATACCAAAAGTCTAATAGATAAGTGAACTGTGAGACAAACCTGCAAAGAAGAAGTCCCTTCTTAAATCCCTACAAAAAGGATGGGGGCCATACAAATCTGTTTACCTTAGAATCCTTAGGAATTTGTCCAGAGAAGATATTTTTAATTGAAAGAGAAGTCCTGCAAAAAGATAAAAAAGCCCACATGTAAGCCTACTATTTCTTCATTTCTAGATGCACAAGTTGGTCAGTAGACATTTCTTAGATCTACAATAGTTTATAGAACCAAAAGGATTAAACAGAGAAAATAAAACTACCATTTACTTTCCAGCATTTTGCTGCAAGAACAAAAAAATAAACATTAGTCAACTTGTAAAATTTGAAAGATTAAGAGAAAATAGCCTCCGAAGCGGTCAAATCTGAAGTGTTCAATCAACCATCCATATGCAAACAATCAATGATTGCTCTTATCCCAGTGAGGCAAACAAGAAGAATTGTTCAGAAGAAGACTTTTGCCTCCATTTGATTGTTGCTCCTTATTCCTGATTTCTATTTATTTTAGGAAGGGAAACAACTCATTAATTTTAATAATAAAAATAACCAAATGAATAATTACATGGAAAAAGAATTTTACCCTCATTTATATGTCGTTTCCTTTTGTGTGCCTTTTCAACTTCTCAGCCTTTTTATTGCTACCACAAAAATATAAAACAAAATAAAAACAAATAATAGATAAATAACATAGACCAACCAGTCTGCACACTGTATACAACTTTTACAAGAAGAATGAAAATTCAAAAAAAAAAAAAATCAAAACAAACTCTCGACAAAAAATTAACAAACAAAACATTGAAAAAAAATTACAATGAAAAAAAGAGCAAGAAATAAGACAAAACCAATAATAAGAAAGGGAAAAACAATTTTAAAAAACCATTTGTAAGTCAAGTTAAACAATGCAAAGAATTTATGATTCCTCTTTATCCTAAAATTCTTCTTTATCCTAGCCAGACAAATAATTCATTAGTTCATATAATAAAGATAACTTAAATGAAGAATTATTTGGGAGAAAAATTTATTGTTGCTTCTTTATGTTTGTTTCTATTCATTTTACTTGGAAAACATGTTTTCGACATTTCCTTTACTTGCCTCTTCCTCTACTCCTCCTTCACTATTGTGCCTCTTTCACCTGCTCCGCCTATCTATCTAAAATAAAAACAAAAATAGAAATCAGAAAGTCAGAAAACCTTTTGAGTTTAAATGCTCAGTTATAAAAAAAATAGTAGATCACAAAAGTGCATTTCTATAAATATATTTTAAACCCAATAAAATACAATGTTACACAAAAAATTGTTGAGCAAGGTATGCCATTGTAGATGATTTGTAGGTTCTATAATATAATTTAAACCCAATAAAAATACATGACTGCACCAAAAAATTGCTGAACAGGGCATGCATGAACTATTGCTCCACATATGATGTAGACAAACTTGCAAAATGGTAAAAGTCTGACAAAACCCAAATAACATACATCAACCACATCATTTAAATTAAAGACATCAATGTTAGTTGTATAAAGAGTAAAAGTTTCATTTGGAAAAATTATGTTTATACCTGGGTTTACCTTACAATCCTATTTATAGTTGGGTTTGTCTTATAACCCTCATAGATTTGGCCAGAGCAAACTAAACTAATTAATTATCATGATCAATTCTCAACTTTATCCTCATGTAAAATAAAATAATCAATACTTACCTGCCTATGTACCCAATTTGAATGTGGATTAGTGAGGAAATATTTTTTTGCTGAAAGAGAAGTATTGCACAAATTGTTTGGTCGACCATACACTGCAGACTTTGGTTTCAATTTCCTGGTAAAAGTAGGCACATCCCCCACACCCTTCCCTTCAAATGCCTACAAATCCCCAGAAAGAAGAATCACCTAAACAATGTGTGTGTAGCTTTGGATTGATGTTAATTGATGCTTCTGGTGTGATTGATAAGCTAGTATGAAAGAGTGGACTGTGGAGGTCTTTGGCGAAGAGTTGGTTTGAAATACAAGGGAGAGTAGGATAGTTCAACTTCTTCCTGAATTTCCAGGAGGAGGGATACTATGGTCTTTTCCTCTTGAGAATAATTTAAAATAGTGCTCTTGAGAATAATTTAAAATAGTTTGTAGTAACACTAGGGAATTCATCTACTCAAGAAGAAAACATGATGCTCAAGAAGCCTAAGCAAGATAATACAAAGCTAGTAACTTGGAGTGATTACATGTCATTATCATTTACATAGGATGTAAGCATGCTTGTGACTGGATTTTTATAATCTCAATATAACTAGTTAAAAATTATATCCTCTAAAATTTATCCTTCCTACATAATGAACTGGTCATAACAGAGACGGGAAATATAATAACTGATGTACTCTAAAAAGAATAGAGAATGTTGAGACCGAGGGTAAAATTTATTGTATTATTTTGTCTTCATCAATTTTGATAAATGATTTTTTAAAAGAATCGAGCAACTAGTATTCCTACAGATTTTCGAGCAATATTCAGATTTTAAAACTTATGGAAAGAATGGGTCATTCTAATTTGAATGTCTTCTTTCAAGGAACTTGATTCCTAAGGGATGGGGTGTAACTATCATATACTTTAGTTCAAATCTTCCTAAGAGATGGGGCACGTAGCTGAAGGTTCTATGGAGATGAACTGTTGATTACAATCATGGAGATGAACCAGCAAATAAATAGAAATCTAGCAAACCCTTAACTTCTTAAATTGATAGACAAACAGATCTTAAGGAAATGTTCCAATTAATAGTGGCAGTGGGTTACAATTTAAAATATTCTGAGTCAGCAACCACCCTTGAAACTATAAACCAGGAAAAAGCAACAAAGTATGCAAGAAACTGTTAGGAATAAGGTGTCTCAACCTTGTATATTTCCTTACATTTGATATTTTCCAAATGTCGGCACTTTGGACAATGTGTAAGGTAATCATGACTGAAACGGTTATGACGGATTCCTATAATGGTCATTAATATTAGTGAGAGCTAATTGTGGAAATTTTGATGACAGGTGAAGACGTGCAAGACATGTGGTAACTAATCAGTTGAGTACTGTACACCCTTCTGCAATTGTGGGGTTCGGGGCATCGCCACAAATTTTTTTTTTGGGTTCCTATTTTCTCGGAGAATGGTAAAACCCTAATACAGCTGCCTTTAGAAGTTGCCCTAAATAGTGAAGCGCATGATATAAGCATTTTTTAGGGTTACAAATCTGAGAGAAGTTAGTGTATTGTTGGAACGTTTTTATGCTGCCGAATTTGTCTTCAAGTGTCGATTATCTCATGAAAGAACTTGCATTGCAAGTGTATTGTAAACAGTAATAGTTTTGATTAATAGATTGTGCAGGTTTTGGAGTGCTGGGGTTTTTTACCGAAAGGTTTTCCCCAGGGTAAATCATTGTGTCATTCTCATTTTTCTATGTATGCATGTTATTGTATTATCATTCTGTAATTGCTAAGGGTTAAATCTGAATTTGCACGATCCTCTTCTCCGGAGTTTAGTGTAGGGAACTATTTTCCACACACTTAGTTTCCTTTCGGTTGGTATCAGAGCCTGGCCAGTTTTGGTTCTATTTGTTAGGGTACGGGTTTTTTGAGCTAATTTCCAGTTCAGTGGGAGTATTGTTGCAGAGTATTCATAACCTTATTGTAGGAAGATATGGCAGGTTCTTCATATAGTAGAATGGAGGTGGAAAAGTTCAATGGCACAAACTTTGAGTTGTGGAAACTCAAGATGGAAGACATGCTCGTAGACTGTGATGTATGGGAGGCAGTTGATAATGATATAAAACCATTAAACATGCCTCAAGCAAATTGGGATCTCAAGGATTGGAAAGCTAAGGGTCTCATTAGACTCTGTCTAGCAGATTCTGTTCTCCTGAATGTTCTCGATGAGAAGACCGCAAACAAATTATGGACATGGCTTGGGTATATGTACCAGGCCAAGTCCTTGGTGAACAGATAGTTCCTGAGAAAGAAGTTGTATTCTCTGAGAATGGAGGAAGGAGGACCCGTTGTAGATCACCTGAATGCGTTTAACATGCTGATTGCACAGTTGACATCAACTGGTGTCAAGTTGGAGGAGGAGGATCGATGTATGACCCTGCTATGTTCCTTGCCAGATTCATGGGACCATCTTGTGATGGCCCTAGGGAGTA
>MU226225.1:3323993-3352375 GCA_018584345.1 Thuja plicata
AATTTAATATTGAATATTAAATTTCATATGATTAATAATAATATAACATATATAATATATTATTATTAATCAACATGTATTATATATATTCTAATGATCATATGACTGAAGCTACAAACATTAACATCTTGCACTTCATAGTGCAATAGTTCTTCTTTCTCAAGGAAGAGAACAACAGTCACTTCATCTCCACCATCTGAACCAACAGTGAAGAAGTCTGTCGTAATGGGTTCCGATGGTAGTGCAACAAGTGTACCTAATGGTGCTAACACTTTGGAAGGCAAACTTCCTGCAGAAAAGACAATGTTGTGGCATATGAGATTTGGCCACATTGGTGAGAAGGGTCTCAGAACCCTGAAAAATAAAAACCTCGTTGAGGGGTTAAATGATTGTAGTCTTGAGTTTGACTTCTGCGAACACTGTGTTTATGGTAAGCAAAATCGTGTTCAATTTTACTCCAGTTCTCACAAGTCTTCTAGTATTTTGGATCTTATCCATTCAGATGTGTTTGGTCTTGTTAAAGTTCCTTCACTCTCCAAATCTATATATTTTGTATCTTTTATAGATGATGACAGTAGAAGGACATGGATTTATTTCCTTAAAAGAAAGACATAAGTTTTTAGTCGGTTCAAGGAATTTAAAGCTCTCGTAGAGAATCAGACTGGTAAAAGAATTAAGTGTGTGAGAACTGACAATGGTGGTGAGTTTTGTTCGACAGAGTTTGAACAGTTCTATAAAGAACGAGGGATCAAGAGGCATAAGACAACTCCTTATACCCCACAACAAAATGAAGTTGCAGAAAGAATGAACAGGACACTGATGGAGAAGGCTAGGAGTATGCTTAGTGGAGCTGGCCTCGAACAAAGGTTTTGGGCTGAAGCTGTGGCCACTGCTTGCTATCTGGTTAACAGATCTCGTACATCAGCTCTTGTTGGTAAGACACCCTGTGAGGTGTGGTCTGGTAAGAAGCCTTCAGTTAGACATCTTTGTGTTTTTGGTTGTGAAGCTTATGCACATGTGCCTAAGGAGAGAAGATCTAAGTTGGAAAAAAGGCTGTAAAATGTGTCTTCATCGGCTACAGTGTTGGTGTGAAAGGATACAAGCTTTGGGATCCTGTGATTGGTAAGGTGTTGTATAGCAGAAATGTTGTTTTTAGAGAGCTAACACCTTCTCCTATTTTGCTACAGCTAGATGAAAAAGAAATGAAAGAAGATGTTGTTCAGTTGCCTCCTACCCCTGACAAGATTAGACAGAGAGACTGTGATGGATTTGATGATGAGGAGAGATCTAGCAGCTCTGAAAATTTAGAAGAAGAGGTAGAACAACCTCAACCTCAGCCCTTGAGGAGATCCACGAGAGTAAGAAAGCAACCAGAGAGGTTTGGATTTTCTATGTTAGATTCCAGTTGTGCTTATGTCTTGTTTACAAAAACTGATGAGCCTAGATCCGTGAAAGAGGCTATAGGTATGGAAGATGCAGGTTCCTGGATTGAGGCCATGGATGATGAGATGGATTCATTGGAGAAGAACAAAACTTGGGACCTAGTACCTTTTCCTAAAGGACGGAAACCTGTTGGAAGCAAATGGGTGTTTAAGAAGAAATTCTGTGCAGATGGCAGTGTTGAGAGGTACAAGGCCAGATTAGTTGCAAAGGGGTATTCACAGGTGGAGGGAGTTGATTATGGTGAAATATTCTCTCCTGTTGCAAAGCTTACATCCATTATATTTCTGTTATCTCTAACAACATCGTATGATTTAGAGGCAGAACAGATGGATGTGAAGACAACTTTCCTTCATGGTGATTTGGAGGAAGAGATCTATATGTCACAACCTGAGCACTATATTCAGAAAGGTAAAGAGTCTTTGGTTTGCAGATTAAAGAAGTCTTTGTTTAGTTTGAAACAATCTCCTAGGATGTGGTACCTTAAATTTGATGCCTTTGTGTTGTTGATTGGTTTTCTGAGATTGAAATCAGATCATTGTGTTTATTTCAAAGTCGACAATGATCGCCTTCTTATTATTGCATTATATGTTGATGATATGTTGTTGATTGGGAAGGGTATGGGTATGATCTCTGATTTGAAGTCTCATTTGTCAGCACAGTTTGAGAAGAAAGATCTAGGGGTAGCCAGGTATATTCTTGGTATGGAAATCAGCAGAGATAGGTCTAACATAAAACTTTGGTTGAGTCAGAGTAAGTATGTGAAGTCTGTGTTGGACAAGTTTAGCATGGCAGATTGTAGACCATTGTGTGTTCATGTTTCTATGGGAACAAATTTATCTATGGATGATTGTCCAAAATCTCCTAGTGAGGTGGAGGACATGAGAAAAATACCCTATGCAAGTGCAGTCGGTAGCCTTATGTATGCTATGGTCTGTACTAGACCAGACATTGCCCAAGCAGTGGGAGTCCTGAGTCAGTTTATGGCTAAACCTGGACGGGTACAATGGGATGCAGTTAAGAGAGTCTTCATATATTTGAAGGGTACATCAAAGTATTCCATATGTTATCATGGAAACTCTTCTGGAGCTTCGCATTCAGTTTGTATTCATGGGTTTGTGGATTCAAATTGGGTAGGTGACATTGATAGCAAGAGATCCACCAGTGCCTATGTGTTCACTATGTTTGGTGGTGCCATCATTTGGATGGGTAAGCGACAACCTATGGTTTCTTTTTCCACGACAGAAGTAGAGTACATGGCAACTACTCGTGCTTGTAAGGAAGCCATTTGGCTTAAGAGACTGTGTTTAGATGTTGGTGTTGATGCAGGACAAATTACAATTTGTTGTGACAGTCAGAGTGCTATTTGCCTTGCAAAGAATCCGACTTTCCATGCCAGAACCAAGCACATTGATGTGCGGTTTCACTTTGTGAGAGATATGGTAGAGGATGGAAAGGTAAGTTTAGAGAAGGTAGATACAGTAAAGAATGTTGCGGATGCATTGACAAAACCTGTGGGCACAGAGAAGTTCAGATGGTGTTTGGAGTCTATGGGCCTCTCGGCCTATAGCAATTAAATCCTATTATTTCCTTTGGCTCTTACAAGGTGTTCGAAAAGTGGGAGAATGTTAGGAATAAGGTGTCTCAACCTTGTATATTTCCTTACATTTGATATTTTCCAAATGTCGGCACTTTGGACAATGTGTAAGGTAATCATGACTGAAATGGTTATGACGGATTCCTATGACGGTCATTAATATTTGTGAGAGTTAATTGTGGAAGTTTCGATGACAGGTGAAGACGTGCAAGACATGTGGCAACTAATCAGTTGAGTACTGTACACTCTTTTGCAATCGTGGGGTTCGGGGCATCGGCACGAAATTTTTTTTTGGGTTCCTATTTTCTCGGAGAATGGTAAAACCCTAATATAGTTGCCTTTTAAAGTTGCCCTAAATAGTGAAGTGCATGATATAAGAATTTTTTAGGGTTGTGAATCTGAGAGAAGTTAGTGTATTGTTGGAACATTTTTATGCTGCCGAATTTGTCTTCAAGTGTCAATTATCTCCTGAAAGAACTTGCATTGCAAGTGTATTGTAAACAGTAATAGTTTTGATTAATACATTGTGCAGGTTTTGGAGTGCTGGGGTTTTTTGCCGAAAGGTTTTCCCCAGGGTAAATCATTGTGTCATTCTCATTTTTCTATGTATGCATGTTATTGTATTATCATTCTGTAATTGCTAAGGGTTAAATATGAATTTGCACGATCCTCTTCTCAGGAGTTTAGCGTAGGGAACTATTTTTTGCACACTTAGTTTCCTTTCAGAAACAAAAGAAAACAACCCTAAATAGAAAATACTTAGCAGAAACTTGGCTCTAGAGTCTACAACTTCTATATCCAATACCCACTGAGCTTGATTCTACATCTCTTTCTATACCCATATCTAATGCAATGAACATAGCCAAAAGAAACAAAAGAAAACAATCCTAAATAGAAAATCCTTAGCAGAAACTTGACTCTAGATTCAAAAAATCTCTTTAAATTGAATGCAACAATGTAAGTTGTTTATAGCTGAGTTTACCGTGAATTCTGACAAATTTGGCATAATAGTCCTTTCCACTTGCCTCCCCATGTAGCCAATTTGTGTCTGGATTAGCGAGCATACATTTTTTACAGAGAGAATCTAGAAAAAGTAAAATTGCCCATGCAAGTCTACTTTAGTTCTTCATTCTTAAATCCACAAGAGTTTTATAGAGCTTGGGCGTGAGAAAATTCAAACACTAGATTGACGGTTTTTGGAAATCTGGCTTCCTTCTAGAGGAGGTACTTGTGATCTCCATTTCTCTGCATCTCATAATTGCATCAATATTTCATCCCACAATAATTAAACAAAACCGCCATTTTCCTTTGAGCATTTTTCTGTCAAAACATAAATATAAATATTAGAATAAAAACAAATTAAATTAGAACATCTTTAAAAATTGAAAGATTAAAGAGAAAAAATAGCCTTTGAAGTGGTCATATCTGAATTGTTCCATATTTAAACAATCTACAATTCCTCTTATTCTAGGAAGGCAAACAATTCATTAATTCAATCAACCATCAATATATGAAGAATTACTTAGAAAAGCAACTTTTCCCTCATTCAATTGTCACTTCCTTTTCTTTTCCTCTTGACTCTTCCTGAACTTTGCCTCTTCACCTGCTCTGCAAAAATGTAATACAAACAAAAAGAAAAAAACTAGAAAAGTAATAGATAAAAAACATTGACAAACCAGTATGCACACTATTTACAACCTATACAAGAAGAATGAAAATTCCTAAACAAAACAAAAACAAAAACAAAATAAATCCTTCAAAAAATTGAACAAACAAAGCATGAGAAAAAAATCCCATTGAAAGAAAGAACAAGAAAACAGAAAGGGAAAAATAATAAAAAACCATAGTCAATAACTGAATGAAATTGAGTTGTTGATTTATAGGATCACTTGAAATGGTTTTTCCCCACTCCAATATTTGAATTTTCCTTCCGTTATGTTTTACAATCAAACACTCTTAACGACTATTTGAATTTTCTTTCCATTCTGTTTTACTCTCAAACACTCTCAACAACATTTTGAATTTTCTTTCCGTTCTGTTGAATTTTGGATTTTTATGTTTTCCTTCTTCAACGCTCACAGGGAAAATAAAATATCTTTGGTGGGAGAAATATCTAAAAAAATTTCTTTTACTTAAATTAAGAATAAAATTTTAAATATTTGGATGTCTTTATTGAGATTGCGTTTAAGTTATAGTGAAAATCATGTTAGCTCAGCTATAGGTAAAATAAATGTTTATTTTAGATTTTACACGATCCATTCACAGTTTAAATGCTATATTAATATAATAATAATAAATTTTGATTATTTTTTTCTATGTCAGATAAAAATGTTACATTATTAGAATAATAATAATAAATTTCACTAATTTTACCCTGCTAGATAAAATCTGGAGCTTAATAAAAGTGATATGTAATTATAGTAACAAGTTTTTAAAAATTACATTAAGATAATACATTTTATTACAACAACTTTTACCCTTCTTTTAGTTTTAATTACAAGAGCAACTGTTTTAAAGTAATAAAGATCATACATATAATTACAAAGTAACTTTGTTTTACCTATAAATACATGAAATAAATGTTGGTTTTAATTTATATTTAAAGCATTAATCAATACTTCACTTTTATGACCAAGTGATGTCATTTAAACATACTAACATTTTTAGATTTTTTAATTATATTTTTATTAAATTTGTTGGTAATTTAATTTTTATGTATGAAATGGATATATAATATTAAGTGATATTTGTATTTTAAGATGTATACTAGATTTTTAGAACATTTTATACTTTTACATATATGTTTATATAAATTATTAAAAATACTTTTAAATCTAAGAGTGCTCGTGGGAAAAGATTTAAATCTTCATTTGAACTAACATTAAGGAAGACACAAGTAACAAACCTATAAAGCTTGGGAAATACTAAACTTTAGAAACAAAACACAATAGTGACATTGATGTTGTTTGGTGTATAGTTTGATGGATCAATCATTGGTGGTGAGTGAGCACACCTCATCATGCATCATCATTCATGTCTAGTGACATGCAACAGTTGCATAAGCCCAAATACTTATTCCTGTACCTTCATCAATAAAAAAAATCTAGAAATATTATCAATATTGTCCCAACCAAACAAAAAAAAATCAACAACCACTGTCCACAAGTTCATGATATAAAGGAACTCAAACAACTTACAATTCAAATAGAATATAATAATATTTTTACCAATACAAATTTCTTTTGCATTCAAATGATTTCAAATGATTTTAAATCACCATTTCTATTTTTACCTAATAACTTTGATGACAAGTAAATGGAATTGACAATGGCCAACTTTAAAAATATTTTAAACTTAATGTACATACTCTTACTAAGTTATACATAACAATCTAATTTGTATATACTTGTTTTTGAACTATTTAGAAATAAGAGGAATCCCAATTTTTAGTATTTTATCTTTAAAAAGACATCTCTATATAGCTTGATTACTATTATTATATTAAATACACATTTTCAGGGATGGAGTGGGGTGGGGGGAGTGTGGAGGTGGGGGGGGGGGGGGAGATGAATAAGAGTATGTTCCGTTCATATTTCAAGGCAATTTCTTTGATATATTTACAAATCTCTTAAGCATTAGGGATGAATCCTTTATTAAATGTTTTAAAAATTAAATATACAATTGGAACACATAAGCATCTCCAACATAATATAGTAAGTTGACCAACCTTGCTTTTCTAATAGAAAAATTTATGAAACCTCACACTTCCCATCATATACTAAGAAGTTGTTGATTACTGGACCTCAAACATCCTTTCCAAAGGGATGATCATGTGCTCCATATGTTATTGTTGTTCTCAAATATTCTCATCTTCCAAAAGGAGTTGAAATATCTAATAACAAGGAGGTCCCCATGACATATAAGAGGTTCCACATAGGACATTTCTACATCACTAATAGAATAAATAAATGTGGGAGCTTACCACATCTATAAACTCATAAGATCTCAACTTGGATTTTCAGATTTGTTGAGCGAGGTGAAGATGTGAATCCTAGGTGAAGACATTAGAAAATTGTATTATGCATCATATTGAACTCCTTGTTTAACATCACCAAATCACTCTCTACCACAAGTGAGAAAATATGTTGAAATGCTACCACTATCATCATCACCCTTTAATTTCCTCTTCCACCTTCCTTGGTTTATTACACTTAATGGTCAAATCATTATAAATCGACTTGAGCTCCCATTATAGCTACATCATGAAAAGTAGTTAGATTCACTCTCCCATAACTATATAATATACATAGTATTCATTTTTTATTTAGTAAATGCAATTTTATGCTTTGTTATATTTTCTCTATCATTATAACAATTTGGAAAATTTTGCCTATTTTTTCTCCTTCTACTTGCATTTGGTTTCTTCTTTTTCCCACTCAACACATTTCATTGCCAATATAGAGTAATATGCACTTAAATCCTCCTTGATTATAGTTCTATATTATCTATAAAAAAAGACATGAGGAATTTTTTTTAATAGTACAAAAATCTTGTTCTTTTAAAGTGTTTTTTTACATATATGATGTTTTCAAATAGACACCAAGGCTGGGTGCATGGTGAGAAAGAAATGGAGAATGTGGTAGAGGAAGAAAAGAACAATTTAAATTGCATAGATGGCTTGCTCGATCCATCAAAGGCATCCAAGTGTATGCGTATAATTTTTCCCTTGGAATTTTTCATTGATTGTAATTTTTTTTCAAAAATTCAAGTTTTTTTGTAGTTATACTTCTTGTTAGATTCATGATTCAAGCATGTCCAAAGTGATAAGGTATTTCATATTTTTTTCTTGATGAAGTCATGAATTGTCTTAAATTATGTGTGGTGGTTTTTGATTAGGGTCTTTTTTGGAAGGATGAGTGCTAACAACCTAACATACACTTTCCCATTCTTGACCCACTCATTCAATGGTGGAAAAACATTATCCCATTCACTTATTTATTATGGTATGCAAGAGTTTATTTATTTGTTTTAAATGTATTTTTTTTTACCCTTATATCATGTGGAGCATGCAAAATGAGTTTTTGGTACCTAGTGAATTGTTGTGAAGAGTGTGCTTTGATAAGTGACATGTTTGGTGCAAATATATGTTTAGATGTGATACTAAACATAAATTATATAGAGTTCTCTATAAAAGTAAAGTAATGTTTGCTCAATAGAGAAACCTAGCATTTTATAAGAGGTCTTAAAAATATTGTTTTGTAGCTAATTTGAGATAAAGTACCAAAATAAATTAATTATATTTTGATAACTACTAGGCATGGGTGTTCAATGGAGCATAAATACCATTGACCATTCAATAATTAAATAATCAATGAATAATTCTTCTTCTAAATATATTGCTAGAGTTTTAAAATTTGGTGGGAGGGGGAGGTTCACTCATAGTTATGGTTGTTTCCCTACCAAAGTAGAAATATAGAACTAATGTTTTGATGGCGAATGTGAAAGTATTTATCAAGTACCACATGTCATTGATCAAATATAGGGATATAAATTGGCTTATCTAATTTGCATTCCATGTTAAAAGATAAAAGTTCTTTGTAGTAAGAAAAATGAATTTTAAGAATAAATAAGTTTAACACAAACATTAAAAAAAATTAATTTGTTATTCTCCCTCCTTCACGGGGTTAGCTAGGTTGATCCAAGGTGTATTTTCATGCTGACACTAGATGGATCCCTCCTAGGAAGAGGGGTCAAAGTGAATTTTGATGGCACAACTCATGCCAATCTAGGAACATAGAGTGTGAAATGTATCATTTGAGATCATAAGAGAGACACAGTTGTATTAGTAGTAAGAAAACTAACTAAAAGGGAACCAATAATGAGGCAAAATTCCAAGCAGCAAGCTTGGAGATTGAAATATGAAAGCTACATGGGAAGGACTCTCGATGATTACAATTAATGTGAATAGATGTAAGGACACTCCTACTTGGAAGATTAAGAAATTGTTACCCCATATTTGGGAGAATCTAAGGGGATTTGAAGAGATAACAATCACTCTTATCTGTAGAGAGGGGAATAAGGAAGCAGACAAATGGGTACTCATATGATAGATAAAGGGGATGAATTATGGGTAGGAGATTCCATTGCACTATGAAGATTTATTGGCTAGTGACAGATTAGAGGTGGCTGCCAAAGGAAAATATCATTAATGTTGACCAGGATAGTCACATTAATGTAATATAAATCAATATGACACCCATACATGAGATTAGGTGGCAAGTATTCTTTTAATGATATCCTATTTGTTCAACATATTGTTGAAGTATTAGGTTGTGCTAACTAAAGTTGGGTGGTGGTGCAAGTTTGTGACAAGGTGTGTTGTGAAAGGATGGAGATGCACATTTCCCTTGACTCAATGCTATGAAGATGGTGAAGAAAATATGGACATTTGTTAGCTAATTTAGTAGTGATTCGATGGGATGATTGGAGGGCATTTTGGTAGGCCTCTCCTTTTTTTGCTAAGCCCTTTTGGGTTATGGAGGGGGATATAATGTCTCTATTAGTTTTAGCTTTAAAGAAGTCCCTTTGATGTATACGGATGTGGCTCTCTTTGCCACTTTTTATATTCTTTACAATAAGATTATTATGAAAAATTTGACTTTAAAACATAGTAAAAATGAAGAACAAAACTTTTAGGAAAGGGTGTAGTATCGAAAATACCTTCATGAGACATTATATTAACAAATTCAAGCTAAAAAATTCATATTGCAATAATATTCAAACTCTCCTGCCATTGGGTTTAGCCCCTTGCGATGTCGTCACCCGCTGCTGCGTGGAAGGCTTTTGTTGTTCCGTCCTCCGCGATCATTTCTGGCTTTGACCATCGCACGAGACCTGAGATCGGGGGCAGAGCTTCTGTGGTGAATCTCTTGATGTCTAAGTCTTCTGCCGTCGAGTTTAGTCCCTTGTCTTCTGTGGCTATGGTTTTAAATTTGTCCCCGCCTGTGGGCCTTGGTGGCTTGTCTTCTCAAACTAAGTATGCTCAACCGGCCCCAAACGGGTCTATTCCTGCGATGTCGTTTCCCGGGGGTTCTTCTGTGGCTCTTGGGGGTCCTTGTGCAGGTCGCCTAACTGGAGGCGGGGGCAAGGGTTCTGCCCTTGATGGATTGAATGGAGATCCTAAGAGGAAATTTGTAGAGACTAGGCCTTTTCTTGTTTGTCGGTCTATTGTTGTCTCGTTGGAGGAGGAGACGGTAGCAGAAATTGATCAGGCTGCTTCTGGGCTTTCTTCCAATGGGGTGATCTGTATATTTAGGGGTTTCTAGACTAGTCTTCTGGAGCTCCATGCTTGGATTTCTAAACACTGGGATTCCATCATCTCTGATACGGTCTAGATTTTCCCAATGGTCCAGGGATTCTTTATTGCCAAACTTGAAGATGCTACAAACAACAAGAGTATTTTGTGCGATCATTTTTTCAGCCGGGAGGATCATTTCCCATTGATAAAACCATGGCATCTAGACTTCAACCCTTCTTCTGAAACTTTCTGCAAGATACCGATTTGCGTTAGACTCCCCTACCTCCCACTTCATCTTTGGGTAGATTCGCTTCTTGAGGAAGTGGGTGAGGCTCTTGGAGATTTTATGATGGTGGATGCGAAGTCTTATGATATTTTTAACTCCACCTATACTTGAATTTTGATGGATATTAATACATCTATGGGACTGCTTGCGAAGATTAAACTTATGTCTCCTAAGGGCCAATCTCTGGACTATAAAGGGATTCCCTTAAGGTGTAAAAGGTGCTTTAAAACATGGCATGTTGCAGCTAAATGTGATCAAGAGAAAGATAAATCAAATAAACCCTCTTCATAGTGGAAAGGTGCTTCTTTTCAGCATTACACTATTTTGAAGAACTCTTCCCAGAAGAGTTTCTCACAGGTGGTTGCACAGGATATTCTTGTCAACGAATCGCAGGATACTGATGTTAGTTTTGTTGGGACTGCTGGTTCTACTCTTGTTGCTTTTGTGATGGACAGTGATAGGGTTCATGTTGGTGAGTGTGTTGTTGGAACTGTCCTTTACGCTATTGTTGGTGATGTCCCTTTGGATGTTGCTGGTGAGTGTGTTGCTAGTGTTGTCCCTTCGGCTAATGTTGGCTCTGTAGTTCGTCCTGCTTGTCCAAGTGATAGTATTGGTGATGCTTTCTCTGTAGATGTGGATGACCCTAGTTCTCAGATGGATGCTTTTGTGTAGTGTGTTGTCCCCCCATGGGTGTTGGGAATTCTGTGATAGATTCACTAGCTTGACAAGATGCGGCTACAAAGGTGGAAGAGGGCTAGATCATGGTAACAAGTAAACACCCTAAGAGGTCTTCACCCTCCTTTGATACGACCCTTTTATCCCACAAGAATGGGGCCAAAGGAAAATATTAATTATAGATGGTTAGGTTTTTTGGTTGGGGTTTTGGTTCCTTTCTCTAGTTTGAGGTTGCATGTAGGTCTGCTCATGCATTGTTCATTTCAGGTTGAGGGAGCCTGATGATAAAACCCTCTTCTTGGTTTTAATTTGTTCCTTGTTGAGGGCTTACTTTTAATATCTTAAGCGACCTTTTTGTATAGGGTCTTGGGGCCCCTTGAAAACCCGTTTTTGCTTTAATAAAAAACAAATTCAAGCTAAAATGCTAAAGACGTAAGCTTCTCATGTTTCTCTATCTAAGAAGACTAAATGAATGCTCTTAGTTGCAAATGAGCAATGCTAAAGTGACAATCCTTAAAATGAGAGTGCTAAAGAATGAAATGATGCTCAATTATGCCTAATTGAATGCTAATTATGCTATTTCAATGCTATATTGAACTCACATTACTCTAAAAATGGATGCAAGTTTGACTATAATGGTGTTGCAAATGATAGTGGATGTAAAGTGGCTATTTGCATTGAGAAATGCCTTCTATTTGATTTTCCTAAGGGTAGGGGGTAGAGTGATTTAACCATGATTAGATGAGAGAGGTTGAGTTTTGTTTAAAATAGTGGGACAAGATGACAAAATGAAGGGTTAGGATAACAAAGGCTAAATGAGTGGCTAAGATAGCAAAGCCTTGGAGTGATCCATGTGCTCCCAATCCTCTCCTCTCATTAGCTAATTGATTTTTGTCCCTTAGTGGTTGGTTGAAAGAATTTAGGAATTAATTAATTAAAAAAATTAATTAAATTAGCCATGTAGGGGAACTAGATGGGTTAGATTTGAATTATTTAATTGAACTATATAACTAATTGATTAAAGCAATTACATTGTTTATTTTATTTTACAAATTTAATTAATCCCTCTTGGCTTGAATTTAATTAATTAGTAGCTTTATTAATTAATCTATGGTTTTGACTTGATTTAACAACTTTGACTTGTGTTGACCAATTTAGGGTGTATACAAATGCCCCTCTTTAAGCAATGTGTGAAGCACTTTGTTTCAAAGAATATCTTATTATTGATGCCTGATTTGATGACTGATGTCAATTTGATGAATTTAATGATATAACACTGATCTATTGATGATAAAACCTTGATGTGATTGATTGATTTTGATTTCGATCCATTTTTTATGCCTTATTGATGATTTCAAATGATTTGTCATGATTATGATCCTATGCCCCCTCAGAAAATGAATTTAAATTTTTTTTTGATGATTTTGAGATTTTAAATGAGTTTTTTATATTTTGATGAAAATCCTCATTTCAGTTTATTTCATGATAAGCAATGATGTGTACAAATGCCCTGGTCAATATGTTGGATTAAAAAGGAGCTCATTTTTAATTAAATGATGTGGAAAAAATACCCCACCAAAAGGGTAAAAGTGGGTTTAAAATGGAAAAGTGTTTTTTCCCTCTCATTTGTACATTTTCTTTTTGCAAAATTCTCTTTGAGCTTTAATTTTCCTCTTTGTTAGAAGCTATCCTCTTTGTTGGAAGCTATGGTGGTGCCGATCTGAGAGCATCAATTTGAATGTGGGAGGCATTTTCAACGTCCAAGAGCATATGAAGCTCCTTTATGTTCCAAATCTCGCTTTCCTTTCAAAATTGATGTATGTAGCTTAAAATTTGATGTAGGTGCTAGTTTTTAGTGATTATGGTATTTTTTTGGGCATTTTGGCACGTGTGTAAGGTATTGTAGCACCTATGCAAGATGGTAGAGCACTGCCATGATTAGTTTTAGCGCTTGTGCTAGGGTTTAGGGAAGTTTTTGAGCACTTATGCTTCCTTTTTTAGTGCTTACACCCTTTTTATGGCATTCCCATGTGTTATAGCGCTTCCATAAGGAGTTGTGGCACTTATGCACGCTTAGGGGCAAGGGGGATGTGTTTGTGTGCTACCACAAGGATTTGTGGTGCCTATGCACTCTAGGAGGCAAAGCGAATGTATTTGTGCACTCCCATGACTAGTTATGGCGCCTATGCATGCCTAAGACATTTTGCATGATGTTTGAGTGCTTCCACAAGGTTTTGGAGTGCTTATGCATGTGTAGGAGTATTTTCCATGAATTCGGGTGCTTCCATAACTAATTTTGGAGCCTATGCACTTTAATGTGTAAATGAAAGTTGTTTAAGTACACATGCATACCAAAATAGCTCCAATGCATGATAGTTGTTTGATTTTGCACTTTTTGGTCAAAGAACCCATCGTAATTGATCCGTTGAATGAATTTTGATGTCAGTTCCCTAATGTATGATATTGATTTGAACCAATTTGAACCATGTCAATCTTGATCATTGTATTGATGTTTTTGATGTTAATCTGAAACAAGTCAGATAGGTTTGATGGTGATAGGTTATATTTCATTCAAGATCTAGAGAGATAAAATAGGTTGATGTGCTCAAGAAGAGCAATATAGATGATAGGTTGACTAGTTTGATGGACTTTAGATGATCAAATGATGATCTTTATTGAGTGATTACATTTGATGTAAAAAATGTTTCTTTTAGGAAACTGAATGTTTGAGGGTTATACCCTTGGCCATTCAATATGATACATGATTTATCTCCAAATGATAGATGTGTGATTAGGCGATGCGGTTTGAGGTATATCCTTGACATGCTCCAGTTTAGGATAAACAAGGGTCTACTTCCTTAACAGAATGATGACATTCTGATCACAACACATTCCATCTTCCTATGGGTGAGATGACGATTACTCCGGTGGATGTGTACATGACCCTATGGATTCTGATAATGGGAGAGTTGGTATACTATGATTCAGTCTATGATGGAGCAACATGCATACAAGTTTTTGAGGATATGACCATTGGTGATGAGACTATACCATGGCGCAGAATGAGACAACAGTATGAATCTTTGCCATCTGTCCTAGCATCTTTGATTTCTGGATTTTTATTACCAAACAAATGTGGACATGGATTTGTGGTCAGTTGGGGTCGTATTCTAGAGGATATGATTGCACAACCATGGAGATTCACCTAGGGTTCATGTGTACTTGCACATTTGTATCATGATCTTCATCACATGGTATATCAACATAGTGTAGATTTGTCAGCTGGAGCAATGTTGCTACAAATATGGGCTTGGGAGCATTTCCCTATTGTGAGACTAGTTGTAGATAGGATTTGTCTACATGAGTATCCCTATATTCATGCATATAGAGGGTTGATTGTCCAGTGTTGGTTGGGAAAATTGGAGTACTAGAGACGTATGTTGGATGATCTGGATCAGGTATGTTGGAGACCATATATCAGATGCAAGACATGAGAAAAGGATGATGATGAGGCCCCATATTTCTTCATGTCTCGATGGTTTATCGGATGAACTATCTTCATGGTTGAGAGATTTTTCTTCCATAGAGTTTTAAGACAGTATAGCCAGACTTAGTACCTTCCACATGGTGTGGCTCACTATGCTCACATCCAGTCAGAATGATTATCGTGGGGACCTAGTGTTGATTATAGAACCATTAGAGCCGAGGTTTTGTATCTTCATACTATACAATTGGACTACAGAGATGCTATCAGAGATGCATGTATGAGTCCTCAATATGCATAGTGGTATGCTCAACATATTTTTCCTAGGTTCACAAATCCTATGGATCATATTCCCAATACTGATGATCCAGATTCAGAGAGTGATGATGATGATGAGCCGGGTGATGGGGCCTAGAGGACATTAGAGACATAGCCGAGTCTTTGTAATAAGAGTTAAACCTGTCGCTCCTCGAGGTGGGAGAGAAGGTCATGCTATGGTTGGGAGAGTGGTTCATGCTACAGATGATGGAGTTGGGTTAGGTGTTATTCATGGCAGAGGTGTACTTCGTGACAAAGGTGTACTTTGTGGCAGAGGTGGAATAGTATTATCTGGTCTTGATGATGATGATCAGGATGGTGGTGGGGATGGTGGTGGTAGGGTGAGGGTTTGAGATGGACAAGCTCCTGTGTCGGCTAGACATATGGACATAAAGGTTCATCACAGACATGTTGTTGATCCAGTTTTGGCACAGGATAGACATGATCCTCCAGTTTAGCTAGATGCTCTTGAGGTTCCAATTCCTTCCATGACTCCTCCTACATCTAGTCATGATATTTAGGCATTACAGGCATGTATGACAACTTTTCAGAGCCATGTTGCACAATCTATGTGTGTTATACAGGGTTTAGTTACACATGTATCATAGATTCAAGCTCAAGTTATTCAAATTGGTCAGAGTTATGCTCATATAGGTCCTTCTTGATCCAAGCCTTCAGGTGATCCAGATGCTGGTTCTAGTGATATTCCACTTGCAGGATCAGGTGGTGGTATAGAGGCTCCTGATAGGTAGAGTTAGATTTTCCCCATGGTTGGTTAGATGCATATGGATGTTTGATCCCTTATGATTTGGATTTTGATGATGGACACTTTTCTATCCGAGTTTTGTTTGAATTTTGATAGACACACTCACTTGTGATGATTTATGATTATCTCCTTTTTGATGTCATTATATGTTGAACTTTATGTTTTGGATGACCTAGACATGGATGCAACTTTTATACGATTGTATCTATATGCTTGTTTTTGTGTTTTTTTCTATGCACATGCATGGATGCATTTTACTTCTTATGTATGGATGCATGGAAATATGTACTTGATTGTCCTAAATGCTTATGTGAATTCTTTTATGTTTACAAAATGTTGTATGCACATGTGATGATGCAATGATCCTTTGAAATGATATTTTAGATTTTTATGATGTGAGATGTAAAAATACATGAACCCAAATGAATTTAAATGAATGATGTAATGAATAATGCTTTGATATGAACTTAATACTTCTATTTGATGCACCTAGATGGTTTTAATGCAATGTGATATATAAATGCTAATGAAATGCAATTTGAACGCAATCTATTGCAATGATTAATGCTTAGTGATATGCAGATGTATTTAATGAAATGTACTATGAGGTGAATCAAAATGATTGATTCTTTTTTATATATAATGATAAGACATAAATGATAATGCATTTAATGATTAATGAAAAATAAATATATACTTAATGTATCTAATTAATGATTAATGTTTAATGATTTTTTATGCAACAAATGCACCTATATGACTGATGATTTATGAAATTTAATGCAATTAGATTACATGCAATAAATGCATCTATATGAATGATAACGAATAATGAAATTTCCTAAGATTAATGAAATGTATTGAATGATTAAATGAGATGTACGTACTGATTATGCACCTAGATGTAACTTATGTCACAATTTAAGTTAACATGCATTGTTTTTGCTAAAGTCCAACATATTCCATCTTCAAGGAAATTTTTTGATGATGTGACCTTGGTTAACCCTATTTTTTATTTTCACCCCTCGAGGCCTTTGAAAAATCCCATAACGACTATAATGCAAGATTAATCTAAAATGAATGCAAAATGCAGCTAAGATTGTCACTTATCACTGGATGCATTTATTTTTTCTATTTTCATCATTGAGATTTTTGGAACATGAAGTTGGTACAACTCTCATTGGTTAGATTTTTAACCATTGTGGTCTGAATACCTCTTTCTTTAGATTTCAATAACAAATTTTGTACAACCCTCACTAGTTAAATTTACAAACCATGACAGTATCAATACGAATTCATACCTCTTTCATCGGATTCAATGTTGCAAGTGGATTTTGGCATTAAGATATGATCAATCTAAATGTCCAAGGTATCCATTTGCGTAAACATACAAAGACTTGATCTCTATTTATATACAAATACCCTTGATGATTCTTTGATGATCATGTCATTAGACTAACTTTCATACTTCTAGGAATCAACCTCACAAAAAGAAATCAAGAAAAGATCATGCCTCCATCATTGGTTAGCTTGTCCAAAAACATCATTGATTTTCTAAAAAGACATGATACAAAAATCAAGAAACCCCATTGAACTATCTTTTCTATTTGTTTGTTTGATCCATTTTCTCAGAAAAGTTTCATCCATTTTGATCCTTGTTCACATTGTTTGATTTTGATGTTGCTTAGATTTTGACGTGCTTAGCTTGTGAATTATAAATGGGTCAAGTGTTTGAATGTTTGAAATTTGATGTTTGGATCAATCCAAAGGTGTTCCAGGTTTTGATTCTTGATTTTTGATGAAGTGTGTTGGAGTCGTACTTGTGTCTGTTTCTCTGATGAGCTCCTTGACTTTGAATTGTGCCTCCTATTTGGTTTTGACAACGATAATGGACTGAGACAAATTCCAAAACTGTGACGAAAGCTTTATGTACAAATGTAGCTTTCAGACTTTATTATGGCTATGTACAAATGATAGAATGCAGTGGGATATATACAAGGATGGGGAAATGCAAATGCAATGCAACTGGGCTTGAGTTAACTTAGGTCAAATGTCTCATGTTTACCAGGTTTTCACCACTTGGTTTTATTGCACTTTTTCTCTTTGTTTTGCTCTTTTTTTTTACCAAGGCAGCTCTTTGTTTTGCTCTTTTTTTTTCTCTTCATGATCAATTTTTCTATACAACATGATGTTCTTTTATCTAATACTCTCTCCTCTTATACTCTTTCATCTGATTTAAGTATAAAACCTCTTTAGGTGTATGTTGTTGATGGTTTCCTAAATATCATCTCCATCACAAGTGGCTAGTTTGTAGGTTCCTATTCCATAGGAAGATGTCACAATAAAGGGTCCTAGCCAATTTGATTCGAACTTCCCTTTCTTTTCTCTTTACGATTGATTCGTGGGATTCTCTCTTAGGACTAGGTCACCAACTTCAAAGTCTCTAGGTTTGACCTTCTTATTGTAATTTCAGGACATTCTCTTTTGGTAGACCTTGAGGTGATCATATGCTTGGGTTTGATGCTCTTCAATCAATTGTAATTGTTGTAACTTGGAAAACCTATAATCCTCTTCTATCAATAAGCCGTGCAATGAGACTCTTAAGGATGAAATTTCCACTTCTAAAGACAAAACTGCTTCGGCCCCATAAACTAGTAAAAATGGTGTTGCTCCAATTGGTGTTCTAATTCTTGTTCTATAGGCCCATAATGCTGGATTCAATTGAATATGGAAATCCTTGCCGAAATCATCAACTATTTCTTGAGAATTTTGAGGATGTTTTTGTTGGAAGCTTCAGCTTTACCATTTCCTTGAGGGTAGTATATCGAGGAGAAATCTTGAATGAAATTGATTTTTTCACAATTCCTTAACATCCTTGTTTTTAAACTCCTTTCCATTATCTTTTATTATGGCATGTGGAATACCATATCTACAAATTATATAGTTTAAGATAAAAATGGATATTTGTTTTCCTGTAGTAGTTGATAAGGGCACAACTTCCACCCACTTTGTGAAGTACTCAGTGGAAGTTATGATATACTTATGACCATTGGACAAAGGTGGATATATCATCCATATCAAATCAAACCCCCATTTATAAAAGGGCCAAGGTGTTGTAATTGGATGCAACTCCTGGGCTGGTACATGTATCAAGTTCTCATGATATTGACATTTATGACAAATCTTTACAAACTAACAAGCATCTTTTTCCATTGTCGGCAAATAGTAATCCATCCTAAGAATTTTGTTAGCTAAGGTAAACCCACTAGAGTGTGACCCACAAATACCCTCATGAATGTCATGTAAGGTAGTTTTTTATTCTTCTCTCTCTAACCATCTAAGTAGCATTCTGTCAAGACCTTTGCAATACAATGTGTTAGATGCAAGGGTATAACATGAGCCTTGTCTTATAAGGTTTCTTTTCTGGTTTCGAGATTGGTCAATGAGTAAGGTAGTCTTTGAGGTAGGTATATATAGGACCATATAAAAGGGGAATCATGACCCACAAGTAGGAAAAATATTTGGGACTCAAGTAGGTTGTAAGAGGGCTTCAGCACTTCTTCCACCAATAATTCATATTTAGCATTTTGATCTAGTACTTGTAGAAGAGAGGCTAATGTAGCCATAACATCTATTGTCTTGTCGTCACCTCTTGGAATGTTTTCAAAAGTGATCATGAAAAAATAGTTCTTTAGATCATCCACCATATTTATGTAAGGTATTAGCTTTTCATCCTTTGTCTAGTATTCATCATTGATTTGATTAATCACTAATTATGAATCACCATATATCTATAATTCTATCACACTCCATTCCAAAGCCATTGTGATGCTAATCACAAGTGCCTCATACTATACTATATTATTTATGCATGGGAAAAAGAGTTTATATGATATAGAAATGGTGTATCCTTGAGGTGTGATAAGGCGTATGCATGCCCCCAACCCATGCTGAGTATATAAACCATCAAAGTATAATGTCCATGTTTTGACTTAAATGTTGAGAATAGCGGCATCCGAGAATTCAACTTTGTATCATCTTAAAATGGAAACACCCATGTTGAGACATGTTTAGCCCTCCTTAGTAGGATTTTTTTTACCTAATTTAAATTCCTTTATAGACCTATGGATGTACCTTTGCTTTTGTGCTAAATTGGCCCCCTTGTTTCCTGCCCTTTCCCGTTGTTCTTTTCTTTGTCCTTGAGATCCCAGACCATTCCTTGATGGAACGACCCATCAGGGGGTAGGCCAAGGTAGGCCTATCCCTTTAGGGGTAGGCCAAAGTTGACCTAGTCCTCAGGGTGAGGCCAAGGTCGGCCTCCCCCTAAGGTTGGGCACCTCGGGATTCCGAGCCCTTCTCGGGTTTTCAATTTCTTCTCCCGCCTTATGCACTCGACCCTTTTTGATTTTGATTGCAAAATTGGTATAAAGAAGGCCTAATCACTTCATTTTGGGAAGAAAGAGGTTCAAGATATTTTACATTTTTGTCTACAAGCATTCATAAGCATTTCCTAGGAGCATTGAAGGATATCTTTTGCAACCATTGAAGACTTCAAGATTTCAAAATCTTTTGCATTCAAGGAGCTTTCAAGGAGCTTTGAAGGAGTTAATTGCATTAATTTTCATCATCATTCCATGATCATGCATGTTTCTTTCAAGTTATATCTTCCTTCTTTGAAGATAGTGGAGTTGGTTATCAAGGAAGAGTTTGTTCATCCATTCTTCATTTGCATTTGCATATCCGATTTGAGCATATGGGTACATCTACATCCATAGATCCATGACTTGGTGTGATTGATCTATTAAAATTGATGATATATCCTACATTCCTACAAGGGTCAACAACATTGAGAACTTCTACATTCTTTTGGATTACAGACTTGAATCCTCTGCGAGGGTTTCTACAAAGTAAGGTGATTTTTTATATTTTCTTTGCTTTTACATACATTTACATTAAAGGTTAATTCCTAAACCAGGGATTGATTGAGGCAAGCCCCCCAACAAAAGCAAACATTTTTACCTATAGATTGAGGTATATAGAATTTAGAGCCGTTAGAAACATGTTACTATCACATATCTAGATTCTGGTAAATCTTGCAGAGTAGGTGGATACCGAATTCAGCCTATTCCTGGGTGGATTTTTTGCATGTCACCATCCACCCTTCAGGTTGGCGTAGTCCCGAGATAAAAATATTTTTGGGTTTTTTAGATCTCAGGTTTCTGGTTCCAAATTTGGTCCCATTCAGGTTTCTAAGCTATTTCAGAAGAAGAATTGAAGATCTGAGTTTGAACACATACATTTAAAGCATTTAGAGGTTAGTTGGTATATTTCATTAATTAATTTGAGTATTTACATTTCAGATCTGTTCTATTTCATTAGTTTTAACATTGTCTTTACCTGACACATAGGAAATAACATCTTCTTTCTTAGCACTTGGTAAGATTCTTGTTTTGCATTGATTCCCCTATATCACTTGGGTTTTAATAATCTAACTTGGATCCAAATAGGTGCTTTGATTAGGAGATATCTTCCTGTGTGGTCCCTTTTCTTGAGGTATATATGTTGGCAGTGGGCTAGCGTCCCTCATGGGATTCGTGACATGGTTTAACAACCACATGTGTCTTTTGTAAGTCTAGTGGTTGTATCGGGCATTGACAGGTCAATCTTTTGGTTCAATGACAACCCTAGCTTCTAACAAGTGGTATCAGAGCTTGGTCACAGGTTCAAATCATGCAGGCCACGATGAGTGACACTGGGAGGGGGATTGTTGGCAGTGGGACAGTGTCCCTCACAAGATTTGTGACATGGTTTAGCAACCTCATGTGTCTTCTATAAGTCTAGTGGTTGTATCGAGAATTGACAGGTTGATCTTTTGGTGCAACAACAACCCTAGCTTCTAACAATATAGATAGATATACATCACACACATTTTAAATGTATATTTTTCTATATATATTTTGGTGAGCCCGTACCTTACATGCCTTGTATTCCTTTTGTGGTTAAAGTTAATATTTTAGATCTTGCTTTGTGTATGTATTGTGTCTTCTTTCTATTTTATACAATAGTTGATTTAGCTTTACTTTGTTGTAGTTAGATTTCATTTTGCTGCTTGAAAAACCTTTGTGTGATCTCTCTTTATCTTTTCCTTCCTTTGTGTATGAGATTTATTACTTTGAGTCCAACCTATAATATCCCAATTAGAAGATGTAGTATACTCATGCATTCTTTTGATCTTGATTCTTCTTTCTTCCCTAGGAACCTTGATGATAACATGATCCCTCATGATCTAATCCTTTCATAGAGAATAAATCTTATCATTATTCTCATGATGAAGATGAAGCTTTAAGAGTTCCTCCTTCCCACATTCAAAATCTCACTAGCAACATTGAAAAGATGGAAGATTGGTTTAGTCAAGAGAATCATAATCCTGATACTATTTCTGCTATTGAAGCCTTAAGGAAAGTTATACACGATGATGAAAATGGTATTAATCTCTTGCATGGTATCTCTCACCTTATTGTTTCTAATGTTAAACCTTTAGCCGAAGGTGCCCAGGAGTTAGGTTATGTTTCTCCTGCTATGATTGTTGAACCTTCTTTGCCTATCTCTCTTCCTATTCCTAGCATTCCTACTTTTGCACCATTTCTTATGACCACATTCATTAAAGTTTCTAATCCTATACATGTGAGTCTTCCTAATGCCTTTGTTTCATCTCTTCATGTGAGTGTTCCACTTGTTTCATTGCCTACCTCTATGCCTTCTTATCATAGTATGAATTTTACATATTCCAATCCTCTTCCTACAAGTGTTCCTCCCGTTACTTCCAATGTTCCCACTATTTCCTACACTTTTCCTAGTGTATCCAATGTGTCCATGCCTAATATTCCCTCTTATGATTCCACCATCATTAGTCTTTCTCAAAATGTTTCGTCCTTGCAAAAAAAACTTGTTTCATTAACTCAATCCAAATTTAATGTTCCTACATGTGATATTTCTAATCCTTTGTCCTTAGATATTATCCGTGCGGTTATCCCTCAACAAGTTGACATGCCTCGTCTTGACACTTATAATGGTAAGGGTGACCCTGTGACTCATATTAAGACCTTTCAAACCCTATGTAGTGACTTTGTCCATGATCATAGGCTCATGATGAAGTTTTTTACTAGGACCTTTTGAGATAAGGCCTTGCAGTGGTATTGTTCTTTACCACCCTATTCTATTGATTCCTTTCAAAAACTTGCTAATGCTTTCATTCAAAAATTTCAAAATAATATTGGTCCTCAAGTTTCTTTGACCGAATTAATGCATTGTAAACAAGAAGTTAAAGAAAAATTTAGTTGCTTTATTGGTAAATTTAAACATTTGTATTCTCAGATTTCTTATCATGTGCCTGACATTGATATACAATGTATTTTTATTGCTAATTTACAAAAATACATTAGAGATAAGTTTTTGCTTACTGAGTTTAATTATTTTTCCCATGTTTGTGTAGTGCTTCACCATTATCAATTACAAGTGAGTCAGTTTGAGAGCACCACTCCAATGGCTCTTGTACCAGTTGACAGGAGTGATGCCGCCTCCCATCTGTATAAGTTCCATAAAACTGACAACTATATCAAGATCAAAAAAGAATCAAATGCAGTAGATGAACAAGTAGATGTTGCATCCACGAGTGTCGCTTCTTATTCCTCTATTTTTTCACTAATCGTAAGTATACTCCTTTATCTAACTGTTTGCAAACTGTAATGGAAAAGTTGTTAAATGCTAATATTATTAAACTTCCTCCTATTAGACTTGTTAACCTGGCTATGATGGCTTCTAAGTCCTTTGATTCCAAATATTTTTGTCAATACCATTGTTAGCTTGACCATGATACTGAGAGGTGTTATTCCTTGAAGAATGTTATCTAAGACCTGATTGATTCCAATGCTATATCTATTGATGTTGATGCTAGCCAGGGGAAAAAATCCATAACACCTCCTAACCAGAACCTACAGATTTATACTAATCTGTTACCTTCTCTTTCTACCAACACCATTTCCCAACCTTCTTCCACTTCTACACAGATTGTTTATAATGAAAATATGGAAGAAGCTAACCATATTTTCAACCATGTTGAACATGAACCCTTTCTTAAACCTCAACGCCGCCTAAACCAAAACCTCAACCTAGTAGAGAACTTCCTATTTCCTTTGACCATTCTAAAATGTTTAAAGCTCTTGATATTCCTCTTTGTATTTCTACTGGGGTTGCTAGCACTCCTTCCCATGGTACTCTTATTGATCCTACTTCCATGGTGAATGTTATAACTGAAGAGTATCTTTTTAGTAAATACTTGCAATGAGATTTCTATGATATGACAAATGCTTGGATTTAAACTTGTAATGGCTTTCTTTATCATCCCCATTGTTCTATCTCCTTTCCTATGGATCTTTGTGGTAAAGTTGTGGATACTACCTTTATTGTCATCCCTACTTTCGATCAGTTTCACGTTAATCTTGGTTTTCCTTGGTTGTCCTCTATGCAAGCCGTAGCCTCTCATATCCATAAATTCCTTAAGTTTCCTCATGATGGAGAGATCAAGACCATTAACCGTAGTATTTACCATCCTTCTAAGCCTTGAGACTTTGTTGATCTTGATTTATTTTGGCCTTCTTTACCTACGATACCTCCAACCTGTAATGATTACCTTTTTCAATCTTACTAAGCCTTTAAACATAGAAATATCGGTTAATTGAGTTTACCCAAGCTTGATCCTACCCATGGTATTTTACCTATTTCACTGGTTCCTCCTTTGGCTGATTCTTCAAATTCTCTTGAGAAACCCCTTGTCCTATCTTTCAACCTAGTGTTGTTCCTTTGGTTCCCCCTTCACAAGGAGAAAAGGACCCAATGTTTATTGATCCCACTCCACCTCCTATCTCTAGCAGGACCAAACATAACCAATATGCTCATGAACATCACACTAAGCGTATAGCTAAAGACAAGGCACGTGCGCATGCTTCCCAAAACATTTTACCTTCTTTTGACTAGCCCATACTTGAGCCTATGGAGGAAGTTAATAATCATAACTCTATTCAAATGAATAAACATGATGATTCTATTCGTATTTTGGATTCTATTGTGATTAATCTTGATGAAGAAGATACCCTTGATGATACTATGGATACTAACAATGATTTACATACTATTGATTCTAATGAATATGAGACTATTGATCTTGATCATGATTTTCCTAACATGCTTTCAAAACAGTTATCAATCACTCCTAGTATCGAACATAGTGACCCACAACATGGTCCTTGTTTGGAACTAGAAATTGTTCTTGTTGTGTGTTTTCTAGTCTTGTTGTGTTCCCCCATGATGTGCTGCTTGTTATAGGTTTTGTTTAGATTTCTTTAAACGATCCTTGTTGCTCTATTGGCGCAAGATGATAAAGGAATCAAAATGTTGTAATCATTCTTCTATTTGTATCTTGCTTCTTCTATATGGCGTTATATGTTTGTAAAATTTCCTTTGTGTAGTCTGCTTGGGATACTGCAACATGGTAGCACCAAATCTTTTTTCTCTCTGTGAGGCCAACCCAAAAAGACTCTTCTTCATAACTCTTATGTGTTTTTCATCCATGGTGTTGTAGTTCTACTTCCTTTGGGGAATGATGATATTTCATTTGACATAATATTTCATATATTATCTTATGATCATACTGACCCAAAAGTTAGTAGATCCCTTCATACTCTTTTCATTTGTTTATGTGCCTATTTCCCTTGATATGTCTTCTCTTGGGGGCATTTCACAGTGGAAACGTCTCTAGTGGATGCATGTGTTGAAGACAATTATTCAATTGTGTATTGTCATTGATGTTACATAAATGTATACACAAATTTAGTGATTTGCTATATTAGCTTATCTTTGTCAGTTAATGAAGGAAGTTATGTATTTAACTAAGTTCACTCAGGCAATATAGTAAGTTTGGTTTCAGCTGAGTAACGGTCAGGTATCGAAGGATTACAATGTTAACTGAGTTATGCTTTTAGTGTCGGCCGCCTAACAACAGTTTACACTTTATGTTTAATTGGTTAATTGTAGCCGACATACTTAAGTTTTATTATTTATTTGGAAGGATATTCAAGCCGACTTGACAGGTGTTATCATTTATATACATGGTCAAGTTTGGATTGAATTTGTGGTAGAGTTTTTGATATGAAGAATGAAGGTGAAGTAAGAGGGAATTCTGATTAAGGACAAAATATCTAGATCGAGCTGCAAAGGAATATTTGATCAGTGAGGATCCAGTTAAAGCCAGAACAAAGATCTAAATCTACAAAGTCAGTTTCTTCTTCAATCAGGTCAACTCATGCTTGCTCTCTAACAATTGTAGCAGTGATCCAAATCTCTTAATAGTCTTAACATAAATCCTCTCACAAGGTGGTATTTCTACATTGAAGTGTTTGAAGATCTCTAACAAGGCCACTCTTAACAGGGTCACACCTTACAATGTGTTTTGTAACCTTTAACAGGGTTGGCTCCTAACAGGGCTCACTTCAGAAGAGTGAAAAACACTAACTAGTTGCAATTGGTGGTTTTCCCAAATTGGGTTTCCACGTTAAATCTTGGTGTCATCTGTGTACATGTTATTTTCTTTATGATTTTTGTTTCTGCACTTAATCACTAAAGGTTAAACACATTTAATATCTTAAGATTGCTATGTTAATTGAGTAACAACAAAATATCTTTTATTAACCAAGTAGAGCGATAAGTTTAATTAAGACATCTAAAGGACTTGGATTTGCTTTTGTGGTAACTGATTCACCCCTCACCTCTCAGTTACTCAACTCATTTCCCACAATTGGTATCAGAGCTTTTGGTGCTTTCAGGGAAGGTTTAAAGGCCTAAACTAAAGATCAAAGATGTCTTACATAAGGGAGATCCCCAAGCTTAACAAATACAACTTTCCTGCATGGAAAGAGTTTATGAGGCTACATCTATCTACTATTGGAGGTATTGGTTTGCAATTCTTGGACCACAAGTATGTGGAACCACCTAGACCTATGTCTGTGGATTAGATGGTGGATATGAAGAATCATAACATAATGATGATTGATATAGCTTCTTCACTCAGCTATTCAGAATTTGATGAATTCAAGGACTCCCGTACTGTCTATGATAAACTGCATGATATCCATGGAGGAGATGAAAATGTAAAAAGATCCAAAGCAGAGAGTCTCAGAGGTCAGTTTGATCAGATGAAAATGAAAGAAGGAGAAGACATTACAAAATACAGTGACATGATCAAGAAAAGTGTTAGTGCCATTAGAGCTGCTGGTGGACAAATTGAAGACAAAATAGTGGTTAGTAAGGTATTAAGAACTTTACTTCCTATCTATACAATTAGAGTTTCAACTATTCAAGAGATGAGGTGTAGTGATGATATAACTCTAGATGCATTGGTTGGAAGGCTTACAACTTTTGAGTTGGACAATTTTGACAATTATTCTCCTAATCTTAGCAATTTTGAGTCTGCATTCAAAGCCAAATTAAGCCTTGGTAAGATGGATAGAAACTCACAAGGAAAAATTATTGACAATAATAGTGATGATGAATCTGATGATGAAGATCTAGAAATCATTAAAGCACTACTTGCAAAAAGAGTTGCCAAAGGAAAAGGAAAGTACAAAGGAAGAATACCATTGATTTTCTTTTCATGTGATGAGGTTGGCTACACTGTTGCTAAGTGTCCAAACAAATAAGACAAAGATGAGAGAAATTTTAACAAGTACAAAGGCAATAAAGATTCCAAAAATTACAAAAGCTACAAGGAAAAAGGTAAGAAATCTTGTTATATTGCAAAAGATTCTAAAATTGATGAAGAGGAAGATGAAATGGTTTACATTGCTATTTAGGATGAGTCATATAATGAAGAAAATGAAAAGACTACACTCTTCTCTCATGTTAATGACACTTGGATAATTGATAGTGGTTGGTCTCACCACATAACTAGTGATAAAACAAAATTTGAACATCTTGAGCACTATGATGGTGGGAGTGTCAGATTTGGGAATAATGAACCTTGCTATGTGAAAGTTAAAGGTTGTATTGCTCTAACTGAAGGAATCAAATGTGATAATGCTTATTGGGTTGAAGGACTAAGGCATAATCTATTGAGTGTGGCACAACTGAATAACATTGGTTTCAAGGTAGAATTCATGAATGGTAAGGCGAAGATCCTGGATGGTAAAGGAAACCTAGTTGGAATTGGAAAGCAAACAAAAGGTAATCTATTCTATCTTGATCTCACTGAAAGTTCATGTTTTATTGCACAAGTGGAAGAAAGTTGGTTATAGCATAAAAGATTGTGTCATGCAAATTTTGATAACCTGGTCAACATAAGCAAGAACAAAAGAGTAAGAGGTATTCCTATTTTGAAGAAACCTGAATTGGCAATATGCAAACAATGTCAAATTGGGAAGATGGGAAAAAATAGTTTCAAGAGCAAGAATTACAATACTGAAGAAGTCT
>MU226225.1:3352425-3370878 GCA_018584345.1 Thuja plicata
AAAGAGTAAGAGGTATTCCTATTTTGAAGAAACCTGAATTGGCAATATGCAAACAATGTCAAATTGGGAAGATGGGAAAAAATAGTTTCAAGAGCAAGAATTACAATACTGAAGAAGTCTTGGAGTTGGTGCGTACTGATCTATGTGGACCAATTGGAACAAAAAGTTACACTGGAGAGAATTATTTCATTCTATTTGTTGTTGATCATTCCAGAATGATGATTGTTATGTTTCTCAAAGAAAAATTAGAAGCTTTTCATAAGTTTATGGTACCTTGCCAAAGTTGAGAAAGAAACAGGAAAGAAACTAAAATGCCTAAGATCTGATAGAGGAGGTGAATTCATTTCTAATGAGCTCAATGAATTCTATAATGAAGGAGGAGTCAAGAGACAAGTATCTACCCTTGGTACACCACAACAAAATGGGATAGCAGAAAGAAGAAACAGATCTATTATGGATTGTGCAAGAACCTTGATGATTAAAAAGAATATTGCAAAAAAATATTGGAAGGAAGCTATCAACACTGCAGTTCACACCTTGAACAGATTTCAACTGAAGAAAGGTATTGATCAGACACCCTTTGAATTATGGTATGGCTATAAACCCAATGTTCATTATTTCAAAGTATTTGGAAGTAAATGTTACATCTTGAAGGAAGCAAGAAATGGAAAATTTGATGTAAAAGGTGATGAAGGTATATTCCTAGGCTACTACTATAAAAACAAAGCATATAAATGTTTGAATCTTGCTACTCATAAAGTCATAGAAAGTGTTCATGTAAATATTGATGAGTTTGCAGAGAGAAGTGAAGAACATAGAAGTAAAGAGCTTGAGGACTATAGGAACTTTGTGTATTATGAACCTGATACTATACCTAAGACACAAGAAATGGTGATTGGATAGCAACCATGCCAACCACTGAATTCATCAGCACAGACTTTGTTACAACCTGTGCAACCCAAGTTGCTAACATAGGAAATTGAGTCTCAGACATAAGAAACCAAGTCTTAGACAAAGGCAATTGAGTCTCAGTCAAAGGCAACTGAGTCTCAGTCAGAGGAAACCGAGTACCAGTTAGAAGAGAAGAAAAAAATGTTTCAGCATGATGAACCAAGTGGAGCAACCCCAGAATCAAAGAAGAAGGAACCTGTACTTTCCAAATATGTCAGAAGGCATCATGCACCTGAGAAAATAATTGGAGATCAGATTGAAGGTATAATTAGAAGGAACAAACTTAAAGGTACATGTTTTCTTAGTGAAAGTGAACCTAGATCCATTAAAGATGCTTTGAATGATGAAAGTTGGATAGAAGCCATGAATGAATAGATTGAGCAAATAGAAAAGAACAAGACCTGGACTCTTGTGCCTAGACCAAAATAAAAGAATGTAATTGGTAAAAAATTGGTTTTTAGAAACAAGTTGAATGAAAAAGGTGAAGTTTCTAGAAACAAGGCAAAATTTGTGTATAAAGGATATGCTCAAGAAGAGGGTATTGATTATGGAGAAAATTTTCTCCTGTTACAAGACTTGAAGGAGTCAGAACTCTTCTAGCATATGCAACACATAAGGGATTCAAGGTATACCAAATTGATGTAAAATATACATTCTTGAATGGAATTCTAGAAGAGGAAGTCTATATTGAGCAACCTGAAGGTTTTGTTGATCCTAACAAAAGGAATATGGTTTACAAATTGCACAAATATTTATATGGATTGAAGAAAGCTCCTAAAGCTTGGTATGAAAGACTACATAGTTACCTGGTAAGTATTGGATTTCAGAGAACTAATGAAAATAGTATCTTGTACATCAAACAAGGATCTCATAATAAGATGCTATTAGTAGAGAGATTTGTTGATGATATACTATTCACTGGACATGATGATTTATGCAAAGCATTCTCTGAAGCTATGAGTAAGGAATTTGAGATGTCTATGTTTGGAGAAATCAAATTCTTTATTGGTTTACAAGTTCATCAGATGAAGGATGGTATTTACATTACTCAGTCTAAATACATCAAAGAGATACTGAAGAAATTTGGAATGGAAGATTCCAGACCAGTTGGGACACCTATGTCTACTGGACATAAGTTATCTAAGGATGATGACTCAAATGAGGTAAATCAAACTACCTACAAATCCATGATTGGTAAAGTTCAATATGTTGTTCACACTAGGCTTGATATTGCATTAGTAGTTGGTATTGTTGCAAGGTTTTCAACTAATCCTAGAGAGAATCATTTCATGGCTATCAAAAGGATTCTAAGATATCTTAAAGGCACCAAGGATTATGGATTACGGTATAAGAAAGGAGGAAACTTTGATTTGAATAATTTTACTGATGTTGATTGGGAAGGTAGTGTTGATGATAGAAAAAGCACCAGTGGTAGAGCGTTCTTTCTGGGAAAGAGGTTAGTCTCTTGGACCAGCAAGAAACAAAATTGCATCTCTCAGTCTATAATAGAGACAGAGTATGTTGCTGCAACAGTGAATTGTTCAAATATCATATGGTTCAAACAATTATTTTCAGGTATGAAGGAGGAAATCAAAGAACCAATTATTATCTACTGTGACAACACTAGTACTATTAACATTTCAAAGAACCCTATGATGCATACTAAGACTAAGCATATTGCAATAAAGTATCATTTCTTGAGAGAATTGGTTCAGGACAAGGAAGTAAGGTTGGAATATGTGAATACTAAAGAACAAAGTGTAGACATGTTCACAAAACATTCTTGTATCTTAGAGGAAATCTAGGGGTGATTCCCCTAACTAAGGCTCACTAAAGCACAGATTAGTGATGCATCAACCAAGCTACAGTGAAGATCCAACAAATTGATACAGATTGTCAGAACTTATTGCATATGAATCAATACACCAGGTACATTACAACTTCATTGGATGGAATCTTTGTCATTGGATGTCAAAGAGGGAGAGATTATTGATGTCATGCCAAATAAATTATTGAGGGAGAGATTATTGAGGGAAAGAAATCAGTATGTCAGACGAAGAAATTTTATCAGAAACAGAGATTGATGTAAGAGGGAGAAATTTGTATTTCAGTGATTGTGAAGACAAAGGGAGTTTTCTAGATGAGAATCATAATGAAGCTAAGGACATTATAAAATTTCATTCTTTTTTTTGTTTCTCTAAAATTCTTTGTATAATAAAATGTTGTATTTCCATCAATGCCAAAGAGGGAGATTGTTGAAGACAATTATTCAATTGTGTATTGTCATTGATGTTACACAAATGTAGTGATTTGTTGTATTAACCAAGCTCTGTCGGTTAATGAAGTTTTTTATTTAACCAAGTTCACTCGGGAAATATAGTAAGCTTGGTTTTAGCTGAGTAACAGTTGGGCATTGAAGGATTACAGTGTTAACCGAGTTATGCTTTTAGTGTCAGCCGAGTAACAACAGTTTACACTTTATGTTTAATTGGTTAATTGCAGCCGACAGACTTAAGTTTTATTGTTAATTTTGAAGGATAATCAAGCCAACTTGACAAAGGTTATCATTTATATACATGTTCAAGTTTGGATTGAATGTGTGGTAGAGTTTTTGATATGAAGAATGAAGGCGAAGTAAGAGGGAATTTTGATTAAGGACAAAATATCCAGACCGAGATGCAAAAGAATATTTGATCAGTGAGGATCTAGTTAAAGCCAAAACAGAGATCTGAATCTGCAAAGTCATTTTTTTCTTCAATCAGGTCAAATCATTGTTACTCTCTAACAATTGTAGCAGTGATCCAAATATCTTAACAGAATAGACTTAAAAGTCTTTCATAAATCCTCTCACAAGGTGGAATTTTTACATTGAAGTGTTTGAATACCTATAACAAGGCCAATCCTAACAGGGTGATTAAATCCTCTAACAGGGTCACACCTTACAGTGTGTTTTGTAACCTTTAACAGGGTTGGCTCCTAACAGGGCTCACTTCAGAAGAGTGAAAAATAATAACTAGTTGCAATTGGTGGTTTTCCCAAATTGGGTTTCCACATTAAATCTTGGTGTCATCTATGTACATATTATTTTATTTATGCTTTATGTTTCTGCACTTAATCACTAAAGGTTAAACACATTTAATATCTAAAGATTGCTTTGTTAACCGAGTAACAACAAAATATCTTTTATTAACCGAGAAGAGTGATAAGTTTGATTAAGACATGTAAAGTACTTGGATTTTTTTTTGTGGTAACTGATTCACCCCTCCCCTCTCAGTTACTCAACTCATTTCCAATAGCATGTATGCTCTGTTAAAGTCATTTATCCTGTTGAGGTGCTTGCAATTTATTTAGCATGAGGGCATACACTTTTCTCACATCTTGCACACATGCACTATGACATCTTTGCTTCTTTGAATCCCTTTATGGATTACTAAACAACCCTAAAGGCCTAATTATCTTTCAGATCTCTTTTTGGATTACTAACAATCTAGAAGACTTGGTCCCTATAGTTGTATCTCTTTCTGATCCCTTAAGGATACACACATCCTTATGCTTGGATCACCTTTTACAATTTTTCTCTTTTGGAAATACAGTTTCCCGAGGGTGAATCCTTGATGGGTTGACTAGAATGCACACAAACTTGCTAGACTATTCAATGCCATATTTTATTGTAACATTTCCTTTTGGTGTGGTTCACCGTAAGGCTCACACATCTTACTGGGCGAGTTAATCACACTCCTTTTTGCATTTGTTTTTTTAGTGATATCTCTCTTGTTATGATTTTGGAGCTAAAAATGACTCAAGTTTGATGGGGGCTTGATGGATTCCTTGTTTCCTTAGTTGTAATGAGGTTAACTTATGATGCATTTTTTATCTAATTTATCGAGAGTTTGAGTTAGGCCCACACTCTCGCTAAAGTGGGGGCCAAATGCATCATCTTAAAATGTAAGAACCCATGTTGAGACATGTTTATCCCTCCTTATTAGGATGTTTTGGGCCTAATTTAAATTCCTTTATGGACCTATAAATGTACCTTTGATTTTGTTCTACATTGGGCCCCTCGTTTCTACCCTTTCCCTTGGTTTTTTCCTTTGTCCCTGAGATCCCAAACCGTCCCCCGATGGACTGACCCATCAAGGGGTAGGCCAAGGTCAGCCTAACCTTTTAGGGGTAGGCCAAAGTCAGCCTAGCCCTTGGGGTGAGGGAAAGTTCAACCTCCCTCGAGGTTGGGCACCTCAGGATTTTGGGCCCTTCTCAGGTTTTGAATTTCTTCTCCCGCCATGTGTAGTTGACCCTTTTTATTTTGATTGCAAAATTGGTATAAAAGAAGGCCTACTCACTTCATTTTTTGAGGAAAGAGGTTTAGGAGATTTTACATATTTGTCTACAAGCATTCCAAGAGAATTCATAATAATTTCCTAGGAGTAGTGAAGGAGATCTTTTGTAACCAGTGAAGACTTTAACATTTCAATATCTTTCTAATTCAAGGAGATTTAAAGGAGCTTTGAAGGAGTTCATGGGAGACCTTTTCATCATCATTCCATGATCATGCATGTTTTTTTCAAGGTATAACTTCCTTCTTTGAAGATAGTGGAGTTGGTTATCAAGGAAGGGTTTGTTTATTTATTCTTCATTTGCATTTGCATATAGGCATATTTACATCCATATATCTATGACTTGGTATGATTGATCTATTATATTTGATGAGATATCCTACATTCTTGCAAGATTCAACAACATTGAGAAATTCTACATCCTTGTGGATTACGGATCTGGATCCTCCGCGAGGATTTCTACAAATTAAGGTGAATTTGTACATTTTCTTTTCTTTTATAAACATTTACATTAAAGGTTAATTCCTAAACTGGGGCTTGACCAAGGGAAGCCCCCCCAACTAAAACAAACATTTTTCCCTTGTAGATTTAGGTATACAGACTTGTAGATTTGGATTCAGAGCTGTCAGAAATAGGTTACTGTCACAAATCCAGACTTAGGGAAATCTTGCAGAGCAGTTGGATGCCAACTTCGGCCTTGTCTTGGGTGGATTTTTTTCATGTCACCATCTACCCTCTAGGTTAGAATAATCCTGAGATAGAAATATTTCTGGGTTTTGAAGATATTAGGTTTGTGGTTCCACATTTGGTCTCGTTCGGGTTTCTAAGCTGGTTTAGGAGCAGAATTGCATATCTGAGTTTTAAAACATACATTTTAAGCATTTAAAGGTGAGTTGGTATATTTCATTAATTAATTTGAGTATTTTCATTTCATATATGTTCTATTTCATTAGTTTCAACATTTTCTCTACCTTCCTAATTGACTATACCTGACACATAGGAAATAACATCTTCTTTCTTAGCACTTGTCAGATTCTTATTTTGCATTGATACCCCTATATCACTTGGGTTGTATTAATCTAACTTGGATCCAACTAGGGGATTTTCTTAGGATACCTCATCCTTTGTTGACCCCTTTTCTTGAGGTATATAGATAGATATACATCACACACATTTTAAATGTATAATTTTCTATATACAAACTTGTATGGGTTCTTCACTTGATAATGGAGCTTCTGCTAACTGATCTAATATAACTTCCCTTTAATAGCATTTTGGTCAACTTATTCAAAATTGAATTCACTTAGGGCCATGACCCATTTATCAAACATTCTTGTTAGTGTTGTTTTACTAAGAAGATATTTGAGAGGATGTATCTTAGCAATGAGCTTTATCTTAAGTTCCCACATATAGTGTCGTAGTTTTTGGAAAAAAAACTACCGCTAGGCATGCTTTTTCTGTAAAAGTATAATTAAGCTCATATGTTATCAACGTTCTACTAAGATAATATATTGATTTTTCTTTTCCATTTTCATCTTCTTGTGCTAGCAAAATGCCCAATGATCTTTCTATGGTTGAAATATAGAGTAATAATGGCTTTTCTGGATTGGTGGCATCAAAACTTGTGGATTCATGAGATATTTCTTTAAAAGTGCAAAATTTTCTTCACATTGAGTATCCCATTTAAATAAAACATCTTTGTGTAATAACTTAGTAAAGGAGTGGCATTTTTTTGCCAATTGTGAGATAAACCTCCTTATTGATTGGATCATTCCTTGTAGAGATCTCAGTTGGTTGATGTTTCTAGGTGACCCCATTTCTATAATGGCTTTGAATTTTGTGGGGTCTGACTCTATACCTCTTGTTGATACTATAGACCCAAGCAATTTTCCAGATTTGACTCCAAAAGCACATTTTTTTGGAGTTAACCTTACTTTGAATTTCTCCAATCTTGTGAAAATTTTCTCTAATATTGGCAAGTGTTCAATTCTGGTATGTCATTTTTCTAAGATATCATCCACGTAGTCCTCCATGAAAGTATGCATCATATAATTAAATATTGTGGTCACGACTCTTTGATATGTCGCTCCATAATTTTTTAGACCAAAGAACATGACATTCCAGTGAAATGTTCCCCAAGAACATGTGAATATAGTTTTATCCTGATCTTCTAGAGCTATCTTTATCTGATTATAGCTACTAAAGCCATCCATAAGTGAAAACATTGAATGCCCCACTGTTAAATCTACTATTGTGTCAATAATTAGCAAAGGGAAGTCATCTTTAGGGCATGCTTTATTCAGATACCTAAAATCCATGCACACTCTTATGCTTTTATCTAGTTTTAATACTGGCACTATGTTTGAAATCCATTCTGCATAAACAATGGCCCTTATGAAACCAAATTCTAAAAGTTTCTTCAGTTTTGTTTTGACTAATAGAGCTATATGAGGATGCCTCTTTCTCAATTTTTTCTTAACTGGTTTAACCCTTGGAGCAATATTCGAATTATGCATGATAATATTTGGGTCTAATCCAGGTATGTCGACATATGACCATACAAAGTTCACTTGTCTGTCCTTGAAGAATTCAATGAACTCTTATCTTTCTTCCTTGATTAAAGATGTTCTAATTGAATGATATTTGGGTCTATTTCATTGCCAATGTTGACCTTTTCTATAGGTTCTATAAAATTAGGTGATCTCTCTTCATCTTGCTCAGGTAAGGTGTTGTATGGACCCTAAAATAGTCGCCTAGACTTTGGGCCCCATTTTGTCATTTTATCATTTTATCAAATTCCTGAATCAATGCTTTGAAACATTTTCAATTCAAATCAATTTCCTTGATCAAATTGTAATTTATTCAATTATTTCAATATTTCCTAAGGTTTGATCATTTTTATCTAATTAAAAGATTTAATTTTCTTTTTAATTAAATAAAATTTATCTTATTTAATTAAATTAAATTTATCCCTTTTAATTAAATAAAATTCATCTTATTTAATTAAATTCAATTTCCCCATTTAATTAAATAAAATTCATCTAATTTATTTAATTAAAAGAAAACACCTCTTTTAATTAAATAAATAAAAAACCCCACTTAAAGCACTTTATTTGTTGAAAAAGACAGTAAATTAAATTAAATTAAATAAAAATTCCTTTTCCATCACATCTTCCTAAGTGGTGGGTTTTTGCCTCCTAATCTCAACCATTGATTATTTCTTTTTGCCTCTTAATCTCAATCGTTCACTTTTCTTTATAAGGAGCCTTCTCCTTCTCATTCAAGGATAGAGAATTTTTATGTATTGTTATGTTGCAGGTTTGGAGAGCAATTTTGGAGGAGGATTTGAGCACTCAAGCTTGGATATTGCAACTTCTCTCTTCTTGTCTTCTTCTTCTTGCATCCATGGCTACTCATGTAGATTAAATTCATGTTTATTTTTATAGATTAAACTTGCATTTGTATTTCCTTTCATAGATTAATCATGCATTGTTATCATTTAGATTAATTTCTTTTCATGCATTGTTATCATATAGAGTAGATCTCATTTTCATGCATTTGAATCTCTCATTTCATGTGTACTTGCATGGGCACTAACTAGGTCAATTTGAGGGCCTCCATTTCAAACCTTTGCACTTCATGACTAGAGAGCTATGGATCGATATTTGAGGCCTCATTCTTGAGCAACCTTGGATGGAATGATTCATAGAAGTGTGTCAACATTTTAGCACACAGGTGCCAATTTTATCATCCTTAAGTGCCACAATTGGGTTTTCACCTTCGGATTCATCATTTTATTTTATTTTTTCATGATCTAGCACTGCCACATAATGGTTTTCACCACTAGCCATTTTTCTTTTATTTTTATTTTTATTTTTTTTATTAAGAAATTTGACACCTTCCTCCCTTGTAGATTCTTGATATGATTCATTGGTGAAAGAAGGTTCAACCATGTTTAGGTATACCGATAAGGAATGGTCATTTTAGAAGTTAGGTATGTCGTTTGGCTCAAGTTGTTCTCAATCAATTAACTCAGGATGAACAAGGGGTAAAGGGTCAATTGAAAAATCTGGTTCCATCAGAGTTAGGGTCATGATTTCATTGGAAGGATCATATATTGTATCGCTTAAACCAATGATATGTGTTTCCTCTAGATGGTCCATAGAGCCAAGATAAAAAATTCCTCACTAGAGTCCTCTTGCATTTCCTATGGGTGAAAACTATTGTATGTTAAACCTAGAGATAGATCCCTCTAAGAACGTAAGGATCTCCTACCCATTCTTGATTGGTACTTGGTATGTTTTTTGGTGTAGAAGCATAAGAATGGATAACATCAATTTCTTTATCGTGAAAATATTTCTCAAATAATAAATCTCATTCATATTCATATGAGTCATCCTCACTTTATGAATCTATCATATTGATGTGTTCACAAGGATTAGAAGCATTCTTTTGATGATGACCTTGCTCATGATACCCTATTCCTGAATTTTCTTTACTAGACCTCCATTTGGGTTGTATAGGTTCCAATAACCCTTTGTTTATTTTTCCTAGAGGCCTTGATCCTTGATAGCCCATTTTCTTGATGATTGGATAGCCTTTCCCTTACCAATGTGTAGGGATATTAATGTGTTGGACTCTTTCACTTGAATTTTTTTCTTTTGCATCTTTATATAGCCATTGTAGGACTACATTGTCTTCTTCATTTTAGGATGCGCTAGCTCTTACAAATTTTTTATTTTACTTGTGAGGTTTTTGATCTTTGGAATCAAAGGGTTTACCATGATGATGCAGGAGCATCTTGGGTCCTTCGCAATCTTGCTCAACCAAAAAGATGTTTGTTTTGTTCTTTAGTTTATTTGGAGGTTGCTTAGGAAGTACTCTATTGCTTGGGTCTATCACTCAGTTATGCTTTTTTCTATTTCTCGGGCATGCTTTTTTCTATTTCTTAGATTCTATCGTTCGGGCATTCTTGTTCATTTTCTATTTCTTGGGTTTCTCTTTTGACGCTTGAGTTTGTTTCTATTGCTTGGGGTGTTCTTTACCTGAGTCACTCTATTGCTTGGTCATCCTTTGCCCAAGTTATTTATTTTGGAGTTGGATCTGGTGGCCATCTTCTTCAGTTAATTTCCATGGCGTAATTGATTTGTGGTCTCTCATTGGGATTTGTTTGGACCTAAATCTGGGTCTCACTTATGGATTTGAGCACCGACCTCTCTTGGTGGACTCTTGTATATATTTGTTTCTTTGTTCTTAGTTTTGGGGTATTGGTTTTAGTTATGGGATTTTGATATTAGATTGTAATAGAAGATTATCTATTGAGATATTGTAAGGCAGGTCTGTGACCTAGCATGTATGAAGATCAATCTGTAATTCATTGAATGTATATGGCCCAAACTGGGAAGGCCTTACAACCCGACATGTAATGAGTTTGATTAATTAAATGAAAAGGATCTCTATTGTTTCTTCTCTCACTATGTTGTTATTGCTTCTGCATTATGTTGGCAAGCTGGTTTGGTAGTTGGGAGAGCCTTTGGCCCCATTATCAATCCTACCTTACGTCACATGGTATTAGAGCATTGGTGAGATCTAAGTTCCTTCTTGTAAACCCTAACCCTAGTTGGTATTGTTGTGGGGTAGCAAATTTTGATCTGACCTACGATTGCAGAGGGATTCAAGATGGTTCGTGGGAGAGGAAATGCAGATCTAGGTCTAGCTGATATGCTTAGATAGATGGCTGCAAGATTGGAAGCTGTTGAGATAGCCCAACGCAGAGAAAGACATCTTGAAGATGTTAGTGATGATGAATTGGAAGAGGTTCAAGGTGAAGCTACACCTGCACCTGTGATGAATCAAGATGGGGAGATATTCCCATGAGCATTAACAAGTTTGAAGTCCACACCTTAATTTAATCCTCCTGAGTATAGTGGAAAATTGGATTCTGATGAATTGATTGACTGGATAAATGAGATGGAAAAGTATTTTGAATATGAGAATGTATCATAGGATAAGAAGGTGAAGATTGCAAGCACAAAGTTGAAAGGTCATGCATCCTTACGGTGGGAACATCTGCAATTGGATCATAAGAAGAAAGGTAAAGAAAAAATCAAGGTATGGGATAATATGGTAAAAAAATTGAAAGGAAAGTTTCTACCTTTTGATTATTAGATTAACCTAATCAGGTGAATGCAAAGTTTGAAGCAGAAAGATAGATTAGTAAAAGACTATACTGAAGAATTCTATAGATTGGACATCAGATCTAGACATGTTGAAGATGAAGTGGAAAGAGTAGAAAGATACCTGAATGGATTGAGAAGTTCCATACAAGATGAGATTAGTTTGGTCAAGATGGAAATTATTGAGGAGGCATATCAATTTTCCCTAAAATCTGGGGAAAAGTTGAACAGAAGATATGAACAAAGAGAAAGAGGCAGAGGTGGTAGATTCCCTAGAGGGGGAGGTAGATCTCATGGTGAAAATAGTAGATATGAACCAGACAAGTCAATTTCAGACACATCTCAAGACAAAGGAAAGAATGAATAGAAAGATGGAAGTTTGTACCGAGGAAGAAGCAATTACTCCCGAGGTGGTTATAGCAGAAAAGGGTTCCAAGTAACTTGTTACAATTGTGGAGAGGAAGGACATAAATCCTTTGAGTGTACACATGCAAGAAAGAAAGGAAGTAGTAGTAGAAATGCTTTGGTGCAAGAGGAGTCACCAAATGAAGCTGAGAAGGAAGGAAATCTCATGATCTGAAGGATACTATGGAGTGAGAAGGATAAGCAAGATCCTGTCAGGAAAAGTTTGTTCAAGACCAGATGTAGAGTTGTAGATAAGGTTTGGAAGGTGATTGTTGATAGTGGAAGCTCAGAGAATCTGGCATATGAGGAAATGGTTAAAAAGTTGTAGTTGTAGAGGATGAAACATCTGAAGCCCTATCAGATCTCATGGATCAAGGATGAGCATACACTAATGGTGAGTGACCAATGTTTTGTGAATCTAAATATTGGAAAGTATTATGATAAGGTGTTATGTGATATTATGCCTATGGATTGTTGTCACATTTTGTTGGGTAGACCTTGGAAATATGATAGACATGCTATACATGATGGAAGATCGAATAGATATTCTATTTGGATTTATGGTAAGAAGCAAGTTTTGTTACCTTTGGTTAAAGAATCTGTTGGTGAGATACATACATCTGTGAAAGTTTGTTTGATGGAAGGTAGACATTTTGTTAAGGATTTGAAAAGAAATGATATCTGTTATGATTTTATTCCTAAAAAACCGAGTAAGAATATAAAAGATGACATTCCTACAGAAGTTGAGAATTTGCTCACTGAGTACAAGGAGATAATTTCATATAATGTACCTAATGGTTTGCCACCAATGAATGATATCAGTCACCATATGGATCTGATCCCTGGAGCTAGTTTACCAAACAAAGCACCACATAGGTTAACACTGCCCGAGAATGAAGAGCTTAACCAATAAGTTCATGAATTGTTGAACAAAGGTTTGATCCAAGAAAGTTTAAGTCCATGTGCAGTACCAGCTGTGTTGCCACCTAAGAAGAATGGAGAATGGTGAATGTGCGCTGATTCTAGAGCAATCAATAAGATCATAGTGAAGTATAGGTTTCCTATACTGAGAATGGATGACACAATGGATTGTTTGAGTGGAGCAAGATATTTTACCAAAATGGATTTGAAAAGTGGATATCATCATATTAGAATTAGAGAAGGTGATGAATGGAAGACTGCTTTCAAGACAAAGGAAGGTTTGTATGAATGGTTGGTTATGCCTTTTGGTTTAACTAATGCACTGAGTACATTTATGAGGTTAATGAATGAATTTCTGAAGAAATTATTGAATAAATGTGTGATTGTATACTTGGATGATATTTTGATATTCAGTAAGACTAGAGTGTTAGTAATAACTGAGAGCAAGGGTGAATCAGTGGCCTAAAAAATATTCCAATAATCAACCCTTAAAACTTAGTACCACAAAATTATACCTCTAGTTATCTTCAATCCTATAAGATGAATTCCTCCAAATACTTAAATAAATTCACTACTCCTCGGAATGCTTTGTAAAACCTTCTACTGTAGATTTACGGATTAGCAATCTGTCAATTTACCAAAAGACAATAAGTTATCTAGAGTACACTGATCAAATCAATTAAGTTAAGTGTAATGCAAAACACTAAAGTAATGACTCATAAACACATTGACACATGGATTTTTAACGTGGAAACCCTATTAAGGGAAAAACCACTTGGGATCGATAACCCAAAATTTTCACTCTTCTCAAGTGAGCTCGGTGAAGAGCCAACCCTGTTAAAGGTTACAAACACACTGTTAGGTGTGACCTTGTTAGAGGATTTAAAATTTTTAATTTGTCACTTGATATCGGTCATCTCTATGCTACCATCCTTGATCAAACACTCACTTGGTCTGTTAATAGGTATCTAACATCTCATGCTATCTTCATGAACAAAATTTTTGATACTCCATTGGATTTATCTCAATATAGAAAGGATCTTTAAATCCCTCTTGGTTAAGAGACTTTTTGAATCAATGGTTGAATAGAAACAGTATGATTTGTTCACATATACAACTATACTTGTAGATTTTTCAGATCTATTGTAATCTCACAAACTATTTTGATCAATATAACTATGTTTATACCTTTGCTCCACTTTGATTCTGCTCAGTGATGTTGTGGTCTATTGCTCAGTGTTTGTAGAATTCTTTAGCTCTTTCCTCAGCTTTTTGATCAGCACTGTATGAAGTTGCTCTTCATCAGTTTCTTCTTTAGCATCCTCTTTTCTTTTTCTTCACCCTCACCAATTCGTAATGAATTGAGTTGTCTCTTAAATAGACATGATATCACTGTTGTTAGGTTCTTGATCTTCTTGATCTTGGCATGATCCACAATTCTCGCCAATTAGATTTAAAGAAAAAATCATGTTTTATCTCGCTGAAATATTTTTGCCAACTGGACAAATCATCTTTAAATCAATCACTTATCTCTGGCTTATCTTGTCGATGAAAATAATGATAAATACCAGTTAACTCTATATTTAGCTCTACCAGCTAGATATTTTGTCATTTGTGAACTCCATTTAATTTCAGTTTAACTCTCTGATAGTGTCGGTCAACACTTGAGTTCTCCTCGGGCTTCTGCGTCGGTTTACACTATGTTTCTAACCGTTGGGTTTACTTGTGATTCTGCTCGTCGGTAATACTTGCTGGTTTTCTTGCTCGGGCATCATGGTGACTTGACTGTTGGTGATGTCTATCCGTTGGGTTCCACTGACTGTTAGTGTTTGTAGTCACAATGTGAATGCTTGTCTTTTATGCATTATAGAAAGCATAATCTTTATCTCTCTGATCCTTTGAAGTCTTTGACACTGTGATTATAACCGATTAGATTATATCAAGTTGACATCAATGACAATATAATCCATTAACTGATTTAATGTCTTGCATTATCCTTCTGCATTTTGGTTATCAACTTAACATCTTCAAACATTCAATCAGTTACATGTCACCAATCTCTCCCTTTTGCATTGATGGCAACATACTACATTATCATACTATACTATCACTAATACAATATGAAATATATAGTTTCATCAAGCTTTCCTAATGTAACTATTACAAATGTTTGGCTCTCGGTAAGCTCAAAATTAGCTTAGATTTGCTTCGTGTAGAGTGGTTTTCTTTAATATTTAATCCTTTCTCTGGATAGATGTATCATTTGATATCTCTATTTTTATATGTGCTCTATTTTGACTATTCCTCTTCTTGATAATCTTTTTTTTTCCTTTGACAACATTCTTTCTCTTTGTCTGAACTCTCTCCCTTTGTTACTTCTCTCGCTTAGATGGATATTTCATAAGTAATCAATTTCTCTCCCTTAGAATATTGATTAACTCTTCATTTTTGATTCTCAGGAACTTCTCTTCATGGATAATGATATAATCTCTCCTTGTATCATATCTCTCCTTTTGATAATGAGATCATCTCTCCCTAATGGTAATTCTCCCTTTTTTATGATAATGAGAATATCTCTCTCCCTTTGACAACAATGCCAAAAAAAAATACTTCTCCTTATTTTATCATCTATATCATCTTCCATCCCTTTGCATAATATATTCCTTGAATTTCCCTATCCATCAGCAATACAATGTCTAATTTTTGGTGCATATGTGTACCTTGATGTGTACAAATGTATCTTTTGCTGTCCATCTCAGTGTTTGCATCAACATGATTGATCTTCATTTGTGGTATAGGCTGATGCAACCTCCTAGTCAAATTACTAACTGATAGACAAGGGTTGAACCCCTAGTCTCTGTCTCAGATACTCAAAAGTATCCTTCGGTAATGGCTTGGTGAATATGTCATCTAATTGTTCCTTTGATTGAACATATTCTAGTGTTACTTATTTTGCTTGAACTTGTTCTCTCAGATAGTGATACTTGATAGCAATATGCTTTGTCTTAGCATGCATGACTGGATTCTTTGAAATGTTTATTGCACTGGTATTATCACAATAGATAATTACTGGTTCAAGGATCTTCATATGCATACCTTCCAGTAATTGTTTGATCCATGCAATATTTGAGCAATTTGCATCAGCATCCACATACTCTACTTTTGGAGTTGACTAAGAGATGCATCCTTGCTTCTTTCTTATCCATGTGACAAGTCTGTCACCCATGAAGAATGCTCCTCCAGTTGTGCTCTTTTGGTCATCAATGTTTCCAGCCCAATCAACATCTGTATAGACTTGTAGCTCAAAATTTCCTTCTCTTTTCTACCATAAGCCATGGTCCTCGGTGTTCTTTAGATATCTTAGAATTCTTTTGACAATAGTCATATGTGATTATTTGGGATTGGCAAAGAATCTTGCAACTATCCCCACTGCATGTGCTATATCTGGTCTGGTGTAAACAACATACATCAGTTTTCCAATCATTGATCTATATAAGGTCTGATTTACCTCATTTTTCTTGTCTTCCTTTGTCAGCTTGCATCCAGTAGCCATAGGCGTTCCAACTAGTTTGTAATCTTCCATCCTGAATATCTTCAGCACTTCCTTGATGTATTTGGACCGAGTGATGTAAATGCCTGCATCTTGTTGAAGAATTTGTAGACCAAGAAAGAATTTGATCTCTCCAAACATAGGAATTTAAAATTTGTTGCCCATTTCATCAGCAAAGGATTTGCATAACAATTCATTTCCCCCAAAAATGATATCATCAACAAAAATTCCAGCAATTAGAATATTACCATCAGTATCTTCTTTTAAGTATAGATTACTATTTTCACTTGTTCTATCAAATTTTATACTAATGAGATATGAGTGAAGTCTTTCATACCAGGCTCTCGATGCTTGTTTCAATCCATACAAGGCTTTGTGTAGTCTACATACCATGTTTTTATTGTCTGGATTGACAAACCCTTCTGGTTGTTCAATGTATACCTCTTCGTCAATTATTCCATTTAGGAATGCAGATTTGAAATCCATTTGGTATACCTTGAATCCTTTAAATGCAGCATAAGCAAGTAAGATTCTAAATACTTCTAGTCTAGCAATGGGTGCAAAGGTTTCACCATAATCAATACCTTCTTCTTGTGCATATTCCTTGCAAACTAATCTTGCTTTGTTTCTAGCGACTTCTTCATTCTCATTCAACTTATTTCTGAATATCCATTTGGTACCGATGACATTCTTGTCACCTGGTCTTGGTACTAGTGTCCATGTATTATTCTTCTCAATCTGATCTATTTCCTCATTCATATCACTGACCCATTCTTCATTCTCAAGTGCATTGTATACATATTTAGGCTCAAAATCACAAAGTAAACACTTGGTGTTTAGTGACTTACCTCTTGTTCTTGTTCCAGCCTTCTTGTCTCCTATGATTTGGTTCTGTGGATGATTCCTTCTGACATACTTGGCAAGTTTCGGTTCAGCTCTATGTTCATCATTCTAATTATCTTCTTCACCTACATTTTCATCTTCATTGATTGGAACATTATCTTGATCGTTTGTAATTGTAGCCTGATGCTCGAGAGTGACATACTACTGCTCGGGTAGAGTGTCAGGTTCTGCATAAACAAACCTGTTGTAGTCCTATTGTTCCTTTTTGCTTTCCTTGTCATTCTTTTCTGCAAATTCATCTATTTTCAGATTTTCACTTTCAATGATTTTGTTAGATGACTTGTTAAGACATTTATAAGCCTTACTTGTGGTTGAGTACCCTAGGAAGATACCTTCTTCACTTTTGCAGTCAAGTTTTCCATTTCTAGCATCCTTTAATATATAACATTAACTACCAAAGATTTGGAAGTAACTTACATTAGGTGTATGACCATACCAAAGGTCATATGGTGTCTTCTTTATGTCCTTCTTCAATTATACTCTATTTAGTGTATAGACAGCAGTACTGACAGCTTCCCTCTAAAATGTTTGAGTGATGCTTTTCTCAATCATCAATGTTCTTGCACAGTCAACAATTGATTTTTTTCTCCTCTCAACAATTCCATTTTGATGTGGTGTCCTTGGTGCAGAAACCTGTCTTTTAATTCCATTCTCATTGCAATAGTCAGTGAATTCTTCTGAAGTAAATTCACCTCCTCTATCTAACCTCAAGCATTTCAATTTATTTTCACTTTTTTTTCAACCATTTCTTTATACCATTTAAACATCTTAAATGCTTCTGATTTATCTTTTAAAAACATGACTGTCATCATTCTAGAGAAATCATCAACAAAGAGAATGAAATACCTATCTCCATAGTAGCTCTTTGTCCTCATCGGTCCATATAGATTTATATGGACTAATTCTAGAATTGCAGTAGATGTATGGGTTTTGCTCTTGAAACTAGACTTTGTCATCTTACCTTTTTGACAATTCTTGCACATGATATGCTCAGGCTTAGTCATCGTCAGTAAGCCCCTGACATTCCTTTTGTTTCTTATCTTTATCATGTTGTCAAAGTTCACATGACACAATCTTTTGTGCCAAAACCATAAGTCTTCATTTCTAGCCATCAAACAAGTGGTGTTAGTGTCATCAAGATAGAAAAGGTTACCTTTTGTCTACTCACCGGTACCAATCAACCTTCCTAATTCATTGAAGATATTTTCCTTCT
>MU226225.1:3370928-3387041 GCA_018584345.1 Thuja plicata
TCTTCATTTCTAGCCATCAAACAAGTGGTGTTAGTGTCATCAAGATAGAAAAGGTTACCTTTTGTCTACTCACCGGTACCAATCAACCTTCCTAATTCATTGAAGATATTTTCCTTCTTATTTTCAAATGCTACTCTGTGACCTGAACTGTTCAACTGAAAAACACTTAACAAATTGTAATTCAGTCCTTTAACCTAGTAAGCATTTTCACATTTTATCAGGTTATTCAACATTATGGTTCCTTTACCTTGAACAAGACAAGGTGTATCATTACCCATTGTCACTAAACCACCATTATAGTTTTCAAAAGTCTCAAAATTTTGTTTATCATCGGTCATATGGTGAGTGCAGCCACTATCTATGATCTAGACATCATTTTTACTAACTTTAGATATGAGTGCAGTTTCTACATACCTTTCTTCATCTTCATCTGAATCATCCTTCATGGCTACAAATACCATCTCAATGTCTTCTTCTGATTCAGTGTCAGTGTCATTAGCTCTTCTCTCATCTAGGTAACAAGCTTTCTTCCCTTTGTCCTTGTAGTCTCGGGTATCTCTCTTGTCAAATTATTAGTTTCTCCGGTATTCTCTATTATCACCTTTGTCAAACTTCTTCTCATAAGGTCTGTCATTTCCCCTGTCATATTTTCATTGGTTTGGATATCTTGCAGCAAAGTGTCCAACCTATTTACAATTGATACATACAAGTGACAATTTACCTTTGTATCTGCCTTTGCCTCTCTGCAATCTTCTAGCCATAAGTGCTTCAATTTCATCAAGTCCTTGATCCTCATTATCACTGTCACTTTCATTTTTAACAACATGTGTATGACTTGAGTTACTTATCTTTAGAGAATATGTGAATGCAGATTCTATGGATGGCAAGACACTATTATCAAATTTGTTCATCTCAATTGAAATTATTCTACCAGTCAGACTATCTAGAGTAATTGTATTGTTTGCAACTGCTCTCATTTCTTGAATAGCAGAAACTCTAATAGTATAAATAGGCAATAAGGTTCTTAAGATTTTTCTTACCACTATCTCCTCTTTAAGTACCTCCGACTCCTCGGATAACATTTACTACTTCTTTGATTCTGTAGCTATACTGAGTAATGTTTTCTCCTTCTTTCATCCTTAGGTCATCAAACCTCCCTCTTAGGCTTTTTGCCTTTTCTCTGAGTACATTGGCATCTCCTCCATGTACGAGAGTGATGATGCAAGTTCTATCATCATGCAGTTATGCTCATGCTTGACTCTTAATTTCTCAAGAGTATGAGGTCTTGTAGGCAAAACATATTCAGTATCTAAGTATTGAACAATATCATTTCCAATACCTGATAGGTGGAGTCTTATTTTTCTTTTCCATGATGCAAATTTGTCTTTATTCAACTTGGGTACATCTTGTTTGTTCATCTTGTGATCTTTTTCTTGAGTTGTTAAACTCCATTTCTAAGTACACAAGCTTTGATACCAATTGTTACTAATAACTAAGAGGGGGTGAATCAATGGCCTAAAAAATATTCCAATAATCAACCCTTAAAACTTAGTACCACAAAATTATACCTCTAGTTATGTTCAGTCCTATAAGATGAATGCCTCCAAATACTTAAATCAATTTACTACTCCTTGGAATACTTTGTAAAACCTTCTACTGTAGATTTACCAATTAGCAGTCTGTCAATTTATCGAAAGACAGTAAATTATCTAGGGTATACCAATCAATCCAATTAAGTTAAGTGTAATGCAAAACACTAAAGTAATGAATCATAAACACATTGACACATGGGTTTTTAATGTGGAAACCCTGTTAAGGGAAAAACCACTTGGGACCAGTAACCCAAAATTTTCACTCTTCTCAAGTGATCTCGGTGAAGAGCCAACCCTATTAATGGTTACAAACACACTATTAGGTGTGACCTTGTTAGAGGATTTAAAATTTTAGTCTGTCACTTGATATCGGGCATCTCTATGCTACCATCCTTGATCAAAAACTCACTTGGCCTGTCAATAGGTATCTGACATCTCATGCTATCTTCATGAACAAATTTTTTGATACTCCATTGGATGTATCTCAATATAGAAAGGATCTTTAAATACCGCTCAGTTAAGAAAATTTATGAATCAATGGTTAAACTGAAACAATATGATTTGTTCACATATACAACTATACTTGCAGATTTTTAGATCTATTGTAATCTCACAAACTATTTTGATCAATATAACTCTGTTTATACCTTTGCTCCACTTTGATTCTGCTCAGTGATGTCATTCTTTGTTGCTCGGTGTTTGGAGAATTCTTTAGCTCTTTCCTCAACTTGTTGATCAGCATTGTATGAAGTTGCTCTTCATCAGTTTCTTCTTTATCATCCTCTTTTCTTTTTCTTCACCCTCACCAATTTGTAATGAATTGAGTTGTCTCTTAAATAGACATGATATCACCATTGTTAGGTTCTTGATATTTTTGATCTTGGTGTGATCCACAATTCCTGCCAATTAGATTTAAAGAAAAACTCTTGTTTTATCTTGCTAAAATATTTTTTCCAACTGGACAAATCAACTTTAAATCAATCACTTATCTCTGGCTTATCTTTTCGATGAAAAAAATGATAACTACCATTTAACTCTATATTTAGCTCTGCCAGCTAGATATTTTTTCATTTGTGAACTCCAATTAATTTTGGTTTAACTCTCTGATAGCGTCGGTCAACACTCCAGTTCTCCTCGGGCTTCTTCGTTTGTTTACACTATGTTTCTGGCCGTTGGGTTTTCTTGTGATTCTGCTCGTCGGAAATGCTCGTCGGTTTTCTTGCTTAGGCATCACTATGACTTGACTGTCAGTGATCTCTATCCGCCACGTTCCACTGACTATCTATGTTTGTATTCACAATGTGAATGCATGTCTTTTATGCATTACAAAAAGCATAATATTTATCTCTCTGATCCTTTGAAGTCTTTGACACTTTGATTATAACCGATTAGATTATATCAAGTTGACATCAATGACAATACAATCCATTAATTGATTTAATGTCTTGCATTATCCTTCTGCATTTTGGTTATCAACTTAACATCTTCAAACATTCAATCAGTTACATGTCATCATAGAGAAGAGAATTTGATGCATATAAGGCTAGTGTTGCAAATATTGAAAGAGGAAAAGTTGCTGATAAATCTGAAGAAGTGTTCCTTTATGAAAGAGGAGCTTGTGTATTTGGGTTTTGTATTTTCAGTTGATGGTTTGAAGATGGATCCTGAGAAGGTTGAAGCTATACTTAGTTGGCCTACACCTGAAAATGTCAGTGAGGTAAGATCATTTCATGGATTGGCAAGTTTTTAAAGGAAGTTTATCAGAAATTTCAGTTCTATTTGTAATGCTATGACTAAGACGATGAGAGGAGACAAAAGAGAATTCAAATGGACACGTGGAGCTGATAAGAGTTTTGAGACTTTGGATTTGAAGGTTCCTGAATTACCTGTGTTAGCATTACCTGATTTCAATAAGGTATTTCAAGTTGAATGTGATGCAAGTGGAAGTGCAATTGGAGTTGTGTTGACTCAAGAAGTTAAATGTATTGCTTTCTTTAGTGAAAAGTTGAATGATGCTAAGAGGAAATATTTTGTCTATGATCAAGAGTTATATGCTGTTGTGCAAGCTATGAAGAAATGGAGACATTAATTGATGCCAAATGAATTTGTGGTGTATACTGGTCATAAGGCTTTACAATATTTGGGTAGTCAAAATAAGTTGAATCAGAGACATATGAAATAGGTAGAGTATTTGCAGAGTTTCACATTTGTGATTAAACATAAGAGGAGTTTCTAACTGATTTTTTGATGCATTGAGTGGAAGAAGATCTTTATTGACTGAAATGAGAATTGAAGTTCTTGGTTTTGATGACATGAAAAGTTTGTATGAAAGTGATCCTGATTTTTCTGAGCAGTGGAGAGTGTACATAGCACCTAATTCAAATCAATCAAGTAAGTATGAAGACTATTTCATTCAGGAAGATATGTTGTTTAAAGGTATTTAGTTGTGCATACCAATAGGTTCAATGAGAACTAATTTGATTAAGGAAAAACACAGTAGTGGATTGGCTGGACATTTTGGTATTGATAAAACATTGAGTTTGCTTAAGGAAAGGTATTTTTGGCCTCAGTTATATAAGGATGTGCATAAACTTGTAAAAATTTGTGGAGTTTGTCAAGTTGCAAAAAGAGTGAGTTAGAATATTGGTTTGTATACACCAATTATTGTTCCTGGGAAACCTTGGAATGATATCAACATGGATTTTGTTCTTGGCTTACCTAGGACAACAAGAGGTAATGATTCTATATTTGTTGTTGTGGATAGTTTTTCTAAGATGACACATTTCAGACCATGTAATAAAATATCAGATGCAGTACATATAGATCTTTTCTTTAAGGAGATTGTTAGATTGCATGGCTTACCGAGGAGTATCATCTCTGACCAAGACAATAAATTTGTAAGCTATTTTTGGAGAACACTTTGGAAGAAGTTGGATACTGAGTTAACGTTTATCTCTACATTGCATCCATAGACTGATGGACAAATAGAGGTTGTAAACCAAAGTTTGGGTAATTTGTTGAGATGCCTAGTTGGAGACACACCAAGTAATTGGGATTCGATGTTGGTACAAGTAAAGTTTGCATACAACAGTTTAGTGAATATGAGTACTGGAAATACACCTTTTGAAATTGTTCATGGCACACAACTAAGAGGCATATCAGATTTGAGAGATATTGTTGGTGAAGAGAAAAAAAGGGTTGAAGAAGAGGAGTTTGTTGAGTTCATGAAGACACTACATGAAGATGTAAAATAGAAGCTGGAGAAAAGTAATCAAAAGTACAAGGATAGTGCAAACAAATCAAGAAGACATAAAACATTTGAAGTTGGTGATGCAGTAATGGTTCATTTGAAGAAAGGCAGATTTTCTATTGGAACATATGGAAAATTGAAGATGAAGAAATTTAGTCCTTGCAAAATACTGAGAAGATTTGAATGTGGAAATTCTTATGAAGTTGAATTACCTGATGACATGGATATATCACCTATATTCAATATTTCAGACTTGTATGAATATTATGAACCTAGTGAAGAAGTGACAATACCAAGTGATTGTCCTAAGAAACAGATAGAGGAAGTTGAATAGATTTTAAAATAGAGAATTGGAAGAAGTACAAGAGGAAAGAAATACATGGAGTATCTGGTAAAGTGGAAGAACAGACCGTTTGAGGACTCATCTTGGATTTCTCAATCTAAGTTGGATTCATTTTAGGTTGGACCTGATACATGATTCAGGGAATCATTTCTTGTACCCCAGGTGTTTGATGCAGGAGCATCTTTGGTCCTTGGCAGTCTTGCTCAACCAAAAAGATGTTTGTTTTATTCTTTAGTTTGTTTGGAGGCTTCTTGGGAAGCACTCTGTTACTCGGGTCTGTCGCTCGGTTATGCTTGTTTCTATTGCTCTGGTTCTGTCACTTAGGCATGCTTGTTTCTATTGCTCAGGATCTGTCGCTCGGGCATGCTTGTTCATTTTCTATTGCTCAGGTTTTTCTTCTTACACCTAGGTTTGTTTCTGTTGCTCGGGGTGTTCTTCGCCTGATTCACTCTATTTCTCGGTCATCCTTTGCCCGAGTTGTTTATTTTGGAGTTGGATCTGGTGGCTGACATCTTCAGTTAATTTTTGTGGCTTAATTGATTTGGGGTCTCTCATTGGGATCTGTGTGGACCTAAATTTGGGTCTGACTTATAGATTTGAGCATCGACCTCTCTTGGTGGACTCTTGTATATATTTGTTTCTTTTTTCTTAGTTTTGGGGTATCAGTTCTAGTTATGGGATTTTGATATCAGATTGTAATAGAAGATTATCTATTGAGATATTGTAAGGTAAGTCTGTGACCTCACATGTATGAAGATCAATCTATAATTCATTGAATGTATATGTCCCAAATTAGGAAGGCCTTACAGCCTGACATGTAATGATTTTGATCAATTAAACGAAAAGGGCCTCTATTTTTTCTTCTGTCACTGTGTTGTTTTTGCTTCCGCATTGTGTTGATAAGCTGGTTTGGTAGTTGGGAGAGCCTTTGGCTCCATTATAAACCATGCCTTGCTCACATGAGATCTAGGAGAAGTAGGCATATCCATCAATGATATAGAGTATTCTCCTACCCCTTTTTGATGAATTTTGCATTATTTTTCAAAATCATTCATCATGATGTCCATCTTTTTATATTGTGTCATTTTTACTTTCCCCTTTTCTGATTTAGAGGAATGTAATCCTTCTTGAATAGAAGAATTTTAATTTGAGTAACTAGGGCTTCCTCCATTTAATTCTAGGAAATTAACTACTTCCTTGTCTTTGTTAGATGAATATGAATTAATTTCTTCATCACTTGAGGTAGTAGGATCATCTTTTGGATCTTCTTTTTATTTTTCTTTTAATTTTGAACTTGTAATAGGAATGTCTTCTTGTTCTTGTGGCTTGGGTGAACTTGATGTAGATATTTCACTATTATGAGGAATAAATGAATCTATCACTGGTTTAACATTGTTGCAGTATTAGAAGGGACTCAAATCTCCACCAACAATTATTTCTTGTCCCATGTACAAAAGCTTCACACATTGATGATAAGTGGAGGGTACTTCTTGCATGTCATGGATCTATGGTCTAACCAATCAAATATTGTAAGTCAACTTAAGGTCTAGAACTTGACAAACAATATCTTTTTGAATAGGACCCACTTTGATTGGTAAAATGAAAATTCCCTTTGAATACCTTTCTTCATCATCATAAGCCTTTATAGTTATCTTTATTTTAGGACCAATTGCATTTTAAAAATGTCCTAAGGCTTTGACCAAGTTTAATGTGCATATATTTTGACCCTATGATTTTGGATGAAGACTACAATAAGCAAGGGTAGATTTTGGTGATGGTGTAAAGACATATTGTATTATTCAGAAAATGAAAGAAAATGGGGAGCAATGAGGTGACCAACCATATTTTGAAATTTTTCTGCATCCAAGTTATTGGGAAGCGTCATATCCACTAAAGCTTTCTCCAAAATTTCATTTTGTGTAGGTGAAAGTTTTGGTAACTCCAATCGGTGTCTTTTGGAGTTGATCCATAATGTTGTATTTTTTGGGTGAAAATGATGAAGGATTAGGTAAATTCTATCTAATGGGGATTCCCGATAGGGTAACTTTGGAAGCTTTCCCACTAGTCACAACATTAGCAGATTCATTTTCTTGTTTGTTCTTTATCACAACCACATTGATAAAATTTTCGTGGATAGAGAGGAAAATGATTGTATTATCATACAAGTGAGAAAAATTGACTTTTTTATCTCCTTTCTTGTGGTTTTGATTGGAATTTGAATATTGACCTTTTTTGTGATTCAATAAAGGGGTCTTGAATGTCGTGTGGTCTTCATTATTCTTGGCACCATCCACTTTGATTGTGTCTTCATCAATGAGGTTTTGTACCACATGTTTCAACCTCATACATTCATTCATTTTATGCCTTTTATTATAGTGATATTCATAATGATTGGACTCACTCCACCATAATGGTTTCACTTGAGGTTCATATGGTCTCGCCTCTTGTAAACTTATGAGTTTATTCACAATGAGAGTTCTTACGGCTATCTCAAGTGTACCCCCAATGGTGTAAACTTTCTTCTTGGTCTTGGAGTAAATTGACACATGAATTTGGGTTTAGGATTGTTATTTCCTTGGTTTTTTTTGTTGTGAGATATGAAAATTAGGTGTAAAGGAGCATAATAACGAATCAAAACACTCAAAAACTAATAATCTAAACTACATACATGCTAAGCCATAAAATGAAAACTTGAAATAAGCTAAATGAAATAAGTGTAAACCTCATACAAACTCATTCAAAATCCTTTTTGTTCATTGGATTTTTCCATTTGTTGTGGATGTGTGCTCACGGATGTGCTTCAAGCTTCAAGATGTGATCTCAAACTGGCATTATAACCCTTCTCTAAAAAATGGATTTATGATTTGCTCTCAAAATACCATTATAACTCTACATGGAAGGTGGATGAAATTATGAAGGAATGAGGTTTCTTTTATAGAAAATGGGTGAGGAATCAAGGGTCAGGATGCAATCCTAAGGAGAGGCCCAGATGTACCTAGAAGAGAGCACATGGATTGTGCTTCTTCAAGTGCATCATATTGTGACAAGTGTCACAATATGATTGGGTTGAAAAGAGGGAGGAATTTGACCATTTAGGGAAGAGAGCCAAGAAGACTCTAGGAGATAAGGTTATTAATGAGGGTGTAAGAGCCTTAATGAGGAGTGTAATAGGCATTAATGAGGATGTAAGAGCATTAAATGCACTTGGATGAGGATGGCTTGAGAAAGTTGACTTTGCAGAAGGGATTGAATTCCTAATCCAAAGATTAGAAATGTGACATCATTAGGGAGAGTTTAGGATTAGGGTTAGGGTTTAAGATAGGATTAGCAAGGGTGAAGAGGTTGGGTTGAGTTAGAACTTAGGGTTAGGTGGTTGAGATTGGTTAGGTTAGGGGTTAAAGGGAATATTAATGAATTGAATTACATAAATAACATATTCATTCAATAATAGGGGAATAGGGTTTTAATTAATTATTAAGCTATTGGTTACTTTTAATAATTAATTAGGATTATAGCCAATTAATTGAATTAATTAGGGCTAGGGGATGACATAGGTCAATTAGGTAATGCTTAATTACTTAGTTAATATGTCTCAGAAGGAACTAAATATGATTGAATTAGGTTAATCAGATTTAGGTGTCTACATTTTGCCCCTCTTCGACATAGTGTTAGAATAACGCTATTTCAAAGATGTTTAAAACAATAGACAACGCGAAGATATGGACGTAGGAAACAAAATTTCCCTAGAGTGATTATTAGGATAGATTTAGGATAGAATGACCAGGATGACACCCCCTCGAGAGGGCAGAAGAGAAAAAGGTGAAGCCCTAGCGGCATTTCAAAAAGAGACAGCCAAAAGAGACAGGATAGAAGAAAAAGGAAGGGGGGAAAGAAGAATGAGGGATGGGATAGTCAGGTTTGTATCAAGGATGAAGAGTTAGGTTTGAGATGGGATGTGATTGGACTAAAAGGGATGGATTTTCTGGGGATTTGATGGTGGGAATGATTTTTCTTGAGGCTTGAGCGAGGGGTATTATGGGATGGAATACCGCCATGTAGTTGAGCACTTATTTTGATATAGCAACACTAGAGACCATGCCAAGGTTACTAGGAACATGAGGCCTTGTCACTGATGTTGCAGAGGACTGAAACAAAAAACATACAAGGGTTTCCCTAGATTCACACATGAGTCCCAAAAGAGCCATAATCGAAATGATGCTAGAAAAGCCCACACACAAACGACATTTCCCAAGTGCAACATGTGAACCCAAACATATTACATACATGCAAGGGTCATATCCGACTAACTCACAAGTAGAAAACAAAAAGATCAAGTTCCCTATCCCAGGTGCATCCATTTGCAAAATACCATGATATAAAGAATCGTGGCAACTTTGAGGAGGAGAACAACCGAAAAGAATCAGGAATGATAATCAAGAACCAAAATAAAATTTTAAGATAAAAAATTCAACAACAAGACACCTTTTTCTAGAGAGATCAACGATATGGGATGATGATTGGATTGAGATTAGGTCAAGATGAATGATACATCCTAAAAGAACTGAGTGATGATGATGATCAAGATTTAGGTCAACAAGAGGAAGGATACATCCTCAAGGACCCATTTCCAGAAAGATGATTGGATTTAGGTCAACAAGAGGAAGGATACATCCTTAAGGACCCATTTCCATGGATATGTCAAGTGTGAATTTGATTGGCCAAAGATGTGATGAGATCAAATTGCTAAAACAAGATTTTGTCATAAGGAACTTGCTGAAGCACAAGATTCAGGATCTGAAACTGCATCACTTTCTACAAGGAGACCGATCAAGGACGCGGAATATGTACAAGCGGGACTGGACTCAAGACTGTACTGACACATACAATATATTTATAGGCCCAAAGCTTAGGGATAATGGATGCGATGAGGAAGATATGCATGATGTTGCCCCAGTTGAGACAAAAGGCCAAGATAGAGGAATAGCAGATGGTGTGCTCTAGATGTAGGAATGATGTAATCCAAAAGAAAACACAAGGATTGGGAAGGACACATCCCAATGATGATGAGTGGGTTGTGATCAAAGCTTGCAACAAGGCTAAGGGTGTGCTTGGATGGGCTGATTAATGCTTGACTTTGGATAGTTGGAGGATGTTGATAGGATTTGCATGCGATGGTAGGTCACAAGGAGAATTAGGATTGGAATGGGTGGCATTGGGTGCATGAGGATAGCCTAGAGATAGATACCAATGACATGGGAAGAAACAAGTGATGGGATATATGAAAGGAGGAATTAGAAGATGGAGGAGATGCTGGGGAATGCAAAGAGGGAAGTGCTGGATGGAAGAAGTTTAGTAGAGGAATGGATGGATACTGAAGGATTGTGGATAGGAGAGGAAGATTGGGAAATGACAGGTGGATATGAGAAGGTCTCCAAGGACTATGTCACCAAGGAAAATAATGCCCCCGCTTAGGATAGGTCATGCATGTGAGGAAGCATTAGGAGGGGGTAAAACAGGATGGAAGAGAAGATAACAAGAGAATGACGGAGGTGAATGAAAGATAGGACGAAGGGTAGATAAAGGAGGAAGATAGTGCAGAAGGATAGATGGAAGGAAGCATGGGTGGATAAAAGGATAGGTGGATAAATACAGGAGATGGGAGATGGATGTCAAGAGATGTCCAAAAACATGTAGATATGGTAGCCTATTTATTTCTCATCAAGAGCTAGAGGAGTATGGAGGAAGTGAAAAGGAAAAGACAAGATATGGATGGTAGATGGATGGTGACCAGAAGGAACTTTCCCCCAAGTGTGAAGAGAAACTGGATGGAGGAACTACACATGATGCTTGTTTACCAGGTTTTCATCATGGTACCTATCTAAGGCACTTTTTTTCCAAGTTTTCACCAGTGGATGAATTGATCTCTTTATTTTTATTTTTTGCTTCTTTTGATTTTTTTTTCTTTTTTTAGTTTTTCTGCTTTTGGTGTTGATCACAATATGTTGGTAACTTTATGTGGGATGAGTGACTTAGGAAAATACAGGTATGAGATAGTTATGTGGGGGGAGATATGTGGGATAGAGGATATGATAGTTGGAAGTATTCAGATAAAATGATGGAAAGTGAGTAGGATAGGGGATGTTGTCAGTATCAACATTGGCACATGTTGCGAGGGATAGTGGAAGAGTGAATGTGAAGTAGATGGTACCTGTGGATGCGATGTAGGAATCATGGTAGGAAGTTGTGGGAGATAAGGACCCAAAAGATATTTTGAAGATGGAGAGGAATGCTCAAATAGAGGATTAGTAACCTTGGATACCAAAATGGTTTTTTCTTTTAGATGCATGTCATCTTTTTGTTTTGGGATCCACATATATTTTTCTTTTGCTTTGGTGGGCTTTTGTTGCCTATGGGATGTAGTGCACTCTTTGATTGGATTTTTTTTTGCTGGAGCAGGTCATTTGAAGTAGACATGAACATATTTAGTTTGTGGATCTGTAGCTTTATGCATTGGTGATTTGGCATCCAAATTATAGTGAGTAGCATTGGAAGAGATATGAGAACTTGCATGAGATGGAGGAAATACAGATGGAATGGTGGAGGTAGGATGATGGATGGAGCGCATGGGTATGTGCCTTTGTTGATCCTCATTAGGAATGTAAGTGGTGGGATTTTTTATATGGGATTGATGGATGAAGGAATGAGTGTGATAGGATGAGGGATTGGATTTTGGGATATAAGGGCCCATAATGGATTTAGTATGTGGAGGAGATGCAGTGGTTGTTTTTTTAGACATATGGGCCCAAAATGGATTGAGAGGATGAAGGAGGAATATGGTAGGTTGTCTTGGGTTGCAAGGATGGAGGAGGGGGGATGGATTTATATGCTTTAGAGGGATGATAGGAAGATGTGATGGAGGGTTTGAAAGCACTCATGAACTTTTCTTTAGTTGTACCAACATTTTTGGAAGAAGGGCCTCTAGGTACGTAACCAATACCACAAGATTGTGGATGTCTTTTAACCTGAATGGGCTCCAGGGTACCTTGATAATTCCATTTTTTTAGCATTTGAGTCAAGTTAGGATACTTTTCAATGAATGAACAAGATGTGAGTCCATTATTATATGGAGGAGAAATGGTGGAGATGTAATTGATTTCTTCTATTTTAAGCAGACCACCGCAGATGAATGTGAGTGGACCAAGGTGATAGAGTAATGGTGGTGGGATAGTTGGATTTGGAGGTGATAAAGGAGGATGAGGGGGAGGGGAGGGGATGCTTGGATCTTGACTCAGATGGGGTAATGGATTTAGAGTTGGAGTAGATGGAAGGATAGGCTCTTGAGATGGAGGAGTGGATGAATTAGGAAGTAGAGTGGATTGATCGTGTAATAGATGGAGTGGGATGTTAGGATCTAGATATGGAGGAGTGGATGAATTAGGAAGTGGAGTGGATGGATCATGTAATGGATGGAGTGGGATGTTAGGATCTGGATATGGAGGAGTGGATGAATTAGGAAGTGGAGTGGATGGGATGATACAATATTCATTCAAGTCAATGGATACTTCAACATGCTTTTGGACAAGGTCTTGACATGATTGGATTGATGTGGATGGTGTGATGTGGGATATATGGATGGATTCTTAAAATGAGTTGGATAGATGGATGGATTCTAAAAATGGGTTGGATGAAGGGATGGGAGATTCTTCAAATGGTTTGGATTGGGGGATGGGTGATTCTTCAAATGGGTTGGATGGAAGGATAGGTGATTCTGTTAGAGAGGGAAGAAGGGTGGATGTGTGAGGTTCATTGAATGGGATGTGGATAGTGTCAGGAGGAGAAGATGGGGATGATGATTGGATGAATTCAACGGATGAGGGGACTTCAATGGTGCTAGGAGATGGAAGAAGATCAAAAAGTATGAGATCAGGAAGGGAAATAATAGGTATGGGAGATGGAAGAGGATTATAAAGTATGAGATCTAGAAGGGAAATAATAGGTATGGGAGATGAAATAGGAATGATGGGTGTGGGAGATGGAAGAGGAATGATGGGTGTAGGAGATGGAAGGGCTTAATCACTAGTGTTATCCCATGGGGGAGAGATATAACATGACTCATCAACTGTAAGAGATGGATTTTGTGATGGCTTCCTTGTGAAACTCCTTGGAGACTTATGTATAGGATGGTGGGATGATGGTACAACAAGATAGTTCACATAGGTAGGTGTGGCAATGTCCTATGAACTTGATTGACTAACTCATGGGAGAGGAGGGATGGACTAGGGGATGGAATATGAGTTAAGGTAGGTAGGATTTGGAGATGGTATATTGGGATAAGATGGGGTAGATGGGTAAGATAGAGTGGATGGTAGATTAGCAATAGCATGGGGATGATGGTGATGGTTTGGAGGAAATGGAGGACTAGGATTAGGGATTTGAACATGGGTTGGAGGATAATGAGATGGTGGATTTGGACTAAGAATGTAGTTAGTAGTACTATTGTGGAAAGACAAAGCTTGAGGCATGATTGTGGGATAAGATGGAGGCATGAATGTATAGGAAGGAGATGTGGATGAAGGATGAGATGGATTCCCCTTGTCAAAGGTAGGATAAGGAGTGCTATTGGGTATGCATGGTGGCATGATGGGATAGTGTGGAGGAATGACTAGAGTTTGGAGGATGCTTGGAGTAAGTGTGTTAGGGTTTTCCATGTATGTATCATGATAAAAAAGACCCTCATTATCACTATAATAGGATGTTGGTGTGAGATGGCTAAGGTTTTCAAAGTATGCATCATGATCAACAAGACTCTCATCATCACTCGAATAGGACGTTGGGGAGAGATTGCTAAGGTTTTCAAAGTATGCATCGTGATCAACAAGACTCTCATCATCACTGGAATAGGATGTTGGGGAGAGCTTGCTAAGGTTTTAAAAGTATGCATCATGATCAACAAGACTCTCATTATCACTGGAATAGGATAAAGACAAGGAAGAGATATGAAAACCAAACTCATCATAATAGATTTGTGACATGACACTCTTTTGATGAGTTGGATAAGGAGGAATTAGGGAAATGAAAGGAAGACTCAAGCTCAAATTAGGAAGAAAGACTAACATTGAAGAAGATGGAAAGAGGATGGGAAATGAAAAAGATAGCCCTGCTGGTCTAGGATATGGGGGAAAATAGAGGACTTGAATTTCTTGTTCTTGACAAAAATAGATATGAGATTAGTTTGATAATGTTTAGGATGAGGCATTGTCTACGACAAGTGTGCCTTGGAATGTTTTTAGAATAAATGATGTGAGGATTTTGAACAAATAATCTTGCCAGAGGCAAAGCAACCTTGCAAGAAGCTTACAGATCTCTTTGGAAAAAGGACTTCAAAACTCTCAGATTTGTGTATGTTCAAGAACTATTTTTCACAAGGTTTGTAATGCTAAAAACACACACACACACTTTCTAACTTAAGGATGCAGTGAGTTTGAAAACCTTTGTCCTCATACGTAGGCACACACACAAGAGCTAATTAGAATACAACCACCATCAAGCACGAGGCTCCATGATGTTGTATTATATGACTCCAAATGCTTAGGGTGGCACAAATGTGTGAATTTCTTAGGGAAGTTACTATCTTCCTTTCCCAGTTGAGTATCAAAATTTCAGGGATGGATCATGTAGGTTGCTAGATTTATTAGTTGCTAGTATTTTCGGGTGTCCCCAAAATTAGTTTGTATGGTGTGACTCACTTAAGAGCCTAGTTCAACCATGCTAGTATGCTGAGGATATTCACTCAGTATGGACTACCATTGATCACGACCTACCCGAGCTTGAAGGGATATAGACAAACCTTTAAGTATACCTTATTTCTATATCGGTGGAAGAGTTTACCAGTTTGGGGTCGTTCTCCAGAAGGACTTGTGATTCTTTTAGACAGGCCCCTCTATACAAAAATTGAAAGTTTTGAATGTTCACAGTCACCTTTCTCTTGTACCAACGGCCATGAAATCCAATGGGAGAGGATAGTGCATGATGTGAGGTTGCGCTCTATAGATTTTCTACAAATGCACAAAAAATGCAAAACACGGTTAATTCTTTTTGATAAGTTAGGTAATGTTTGATTTGTGCAGAAATAAAACTCGCAAGTTTGTTTGATTTTATGTGCACCAAATAAAAATGTACTTTTCCTTTTTCAATTCCTATTTATGCATTCAAGATGATGTTTGATTGAGTTGTTGAGTTTTAAACCCAAATTTGAAATGTTTTGATTTACCTGTTCAGTTTTTAGGACTCAAATTGAAATGTGCTTGATTTACCTTGTTCATTTTTAAAACCCAAATTGAAATGTTGATTGAATGTTCAGTTTTTAGATCAAAAATAAAAGATGTGATAGATTGTCCAATTTTAAAGCTCAAAAAGTGAAGTGTTTGATAGTTAGTTCAATTTTAAGAGCCAAAAACAAGATGTGTGATTTGATTGTTCAGTTTTAAACCCAAAATTAGATGTTTGATTGTTCATTTTCCTTAAAGAATTCGAGATTTTGTGCATGTTCATTTTAAGCCCAAAAAGAAATGTTGACTTTTGTTGACTTTGAAACCCAAAACCAAGTGTGAAATGATGTGAGTACATACACTATTCTTTTTAAACATCAAAAAGTGAAATGAAAATTTTTTAATTAAAAAATTATGTGCTTTCTTACCAAATTAGATGGCTAACCTGTAGACCTGTAAAAAAAATAAAAATAGTTAGTATGAGTGCATTATTCTAGGTTTACATTGCCTTCCCCCCATGTTTTTACAAATACTGGTCCCAGTGATATAGACCATATTTCAACAAATGGGTAATAGAGAGAAAGTAGAAAGAAGATAGAAGGAATATAGTCTTCTTGTTTGTGTATCAATGATATTCGTGGAAGCGTAATAGAGAGAAAG
>MU226225.1:3399893-3434087 GCA_018584345.1 Thuja plicata
CAGACAGATCAAGAACCCGCAAATTGTGGATTTGAGTTTTACACGTCGATTAAAGCAATGTAAATCTATTTATAGAGTTTTATTTTTGTTTTAAATTAGATTAGATGGTCATGCATGCTTTATGTAAGTGCTTTAAAGCATCCTAATGGATCTAAAGCATATCTAACTACAGATAAAGATCAAGTTGTATATCTTGAATCTAGATTTAATGTGTAAATGCATGAATCAAGAATTGAGTCTAGATTAGTATAAATAGATGTTCATACTCATTTGTATGTACATGAATTCCTAATGATTGATAGCCACGAAGAGCATCTAAGGAGCAGAAGGCAGAATTCATGCAAAGATCACAAACATAATATATCAGTTATCAAAGAACACACAGAGGCTACCGACGAGCAGATAAAGGTAATACTCAATCATGGAAGGATGATTAACAATATTTTTGGAGCTTCATAGGATCTATTTTATTAGCAATTAAAGATTTCATTTATCTTTAGATCAAAGACTTATGTATTTGCATTCTAACAAATGCATCACATCTAAAATCCTTTTGTAGAAGGTGGACTTAACCGTCCTTTGTAAATCTCTTAACAGAGTGCACACTTAACAGTGTTGCTAAAGCTTCAAATGAAGTACATCTTAACAAGTCTCCACTGTAATACTCCTAATAGGGTAGGTCATCAGAAGTGACCAAATTGAAAGCCTTAACCAACTCTTCTTATTTGCAGATAGTGAAGTTTGTGGGTAACAATCCCCACCACAGTTTTTACTTCCTTAACAGGAGTTTTCTGCGATACCATATCTCAAGTTATGTGTTATCAAATTTCATGTATGTTTCTTTTACTGTTACACATCAAATGGACTGTATGATATGATTTCATATACATAAAGAAAGATGAAAAAATAGATAATTTATTTTACAAACAGATGACTAAGGGTTAATGGGCTAACCAAGAAACATTTTAGAGGTACTAATTCACCCCTCCCCTCTCAGTACATCATCTCAATACAATTCCAATAGGTTTGTTCATTAATGCAACTTTGAATTGTAGATTTTCAGATCTATTTTAAGTCCATAATACCTCTTTGATCAATATGCTCTTTTGTTCCTTTTCTTCCCTCCTTGTTCTTTCTTCTCGATGAATGTATTTGCTTCTCTATTGCTCGGTGTTTGTAGAATTCTTGGCTTTGTCCTTCAGTCTGTATGATCAGATTTGCATGAAGACTTCTATCTTCACTAGAATTATACTCAACATTCCCCTTTTGATAATGAATTTCTTGTCTCTTTATATAGACATGATTTCACCATTTTCATTCCTTGTATTTATTGTTCTTGATGTAGATAGCTTTCTTGATCCACAAATCTCGCCATGCATTCCTTTAATCTTTAAAGCTTTGCTTTAGATTTATTCCATAAATGTCTCCTTGTTTTATGTTTTAAATCTCTTTCTTATCCTTAGTTTATCTGATTGATGAAAACAAATTAATCAATAAATTAACTCTAACTGTAGCTCCTGCAGCTAAGTGGTTTGTCGTTTCCTAACTCCAATTCTGATCGGTGATCAACTCTTAGTTTTCTCGGTCATTGACTCCAGTTGTCTTTAGGCATTACCTTCAGTTCTTCTTGGGGTTCACTTCAGTTATGCTTGGTGTTGCAATGCTCGATATAAATTGTGACTGCTCGGGGTTCTCTGTCAGTCGGTGTGCATTGTTTGTCGATGTTTACTGTCACTCAGTGTACACTGGCTTTTTATGTTTACCGATAACATAAACTTTATCTCTTTGATTTCTTGAAGTCTATGATATTATGTATATGACCAATCAGATTATATAAAGTTTACATCAATGACAATATAATACATTAACTAATTTAATGTCTTGCATTTCCTTTCTGCAGCTCGATGTTCATCAACTTGTCATCTTCAAACATTCAATCAGTTATAGTTCATCAATCTCTCCATTTGGCATTGATGGCAATATAATTATCAAAATAATATGAAATATGTAATGTAAAGAATGCAATATCATACCAAACTTATTTTTCTATAACCAATACAAATATATGACTCTCGGTAAGCTCTTCTAGCTTAGATTTGATTCTTGCAAAGTACTTTCTTCATTCTTTATTCCCTTCACTAGATAGATATGTAGTGTTAACTTTTCTCCAATTCTCTCCCTTTGATGGATGGTTGTTTCTTTGAATCTTTCTCTCCCTTTGACTATCCCTCTCCCTGATGGATATTTCTCATCTCTCCCTTTGGAGATCATGATATATATTTCATATGGATATATTCATTGAGTACATCTCTCCATATTCATTAAGTACATCTCTCCCTTTGATAGCAATGGAAAACTAAAATATATCATTATATATCTCTTTTCCATCAGCAATATAGCTATGTAGTAGCCAACAATATCTCTAGTGTTTGGTTCAGATAAGTACCTTCTTGTACTGATATATCATTGCAGTCCATCTCTTTGCTTGCATCAACATGAATGATCTTCTAATAATGTGTAGGATGATGCAGCCTCCATGTCAGCTTAGTGACCATTAGACAAGGGTCGAACCCCTAGTCTCTTCCTCGGGTACTCAAATGTATCTTTTGGAAATGGCTTTGTGAATATGTCTACTAATTGTTCTTTGGATTGAACATATTCCAGTATCACCTCTTTCTCTTGTACTTTTTCCCATAAGTAATGATACTTGATAGCAATGTGCTTTGTCTTAGCATGCATCACAAGGTTCTTTGAAATGTTGATAAAAAATGTATTATCACAGTAGATAATCACTGGATCAAGGATTTTTATATTCATACCTTTCAGCAATTACTTGATCCATGCAATGTTAGAGCAATTTGTAGCAACAACCACATATTCTGCTTCTGCAGTAGATTGAGAGATGCATCCTTTCTTTTTACTTATCCATGTGACAATTATTTCACCCATAAAGAATGCTCCTCCTATTGTGCTCTTTCTATCATCTATGTTTCCAACCCAATCAGCATCAATATACACTTGAAGCTAAAATTTGCCTTATTTATTATACCACAAGCCATAGTATTCAATATTCTTTAGCTATCTCAGAATTCTTTTGACAATAGTCATATGTGATTCCTTGGGATTAGCAGAGAATCATGTAGCTATACCAACTGCATGTGCTATATTTGGTCTAGAATGTACAACATACATGATTTTTCTAATCATATATCTATATAAGGTTTGATTTACCTTGGTTGGCTTGTCTTCCTTTTTCAATTTGCATTCGGTTTCCATAGGTGTTCCAACTGGTTTGGAGTCCTCCATTTTGAATATCTTCAGAACTTCTTTGATGTATTTGGATTGTGTGATGTAGATCCCTTCATCCTGTTGAAGAATCTGTAGACCAAGAAAAAATTTGGTCTCTCCAAACATTGACACCTCAAACTCTTTTCTCATTTCATCAGCAAATGATTTGCATAACATATTATTACCTCCAAATATGATATCATCAACAAATATCTCAAAAATCAAAATGTTATCATCATTATCTTCTTTTAAAAATAGATTATTGTTATCACTTATTCTTACAAATCTAATACTTATGAGATAAGAGTGAAGTCTTTCATACCATGCTTTTAGTGCTTGTTTCAATCCATACAAGTCTTTGTGTAGTATAAAAACCATGTTCCTCTTGTTAGGATCAGCAAACACTTCTGGTTGTTCAATGTATACTTCTTCTTCTAGTATTCATTCAGAAATGCAGATTTGACATCCATTTGGTATACTTTGAATCCTTTAAAAGTAGCATAAGCAAGTAGAATTCTTACTCCTTCTAGTCTAACAATGGGTGCAAAGGTTTCTCCATAGTCAATACCTTCTTCTTGTGCATACCCTTTGCATACTAGTCTTTCTTTGTTCCTTGTGACTTCTCCATTCTCATTTAGCTTGTTTCTGAATATCCATTTGGTACCTATGACATTTTTGTCATTTGGTCTTGGTACTAAGGTCCATGTTTTGTTCTTCTCAATCTTCTCAATCTCTTCATTCATTGTACTAAACCATTCTTGATTCTCAAGTGCAGTATTGATATATTTAGGCTCAAAATCACAAATCAAACATCTTGTGTTCAAAGACTTACTTCTTGTTCTCATTCTAGCCTTTTTATCTCCTATGATCTAGTTCTATGGATGGTGTCTTCTAACATACTTGGAAAGTACCGGTTTAGATCTATGTTCATCATTTTGATCATCATCTTGACCTTCATTTTGATCTTCATCGCTCGGTACATCTTTGTGAGCAATTTCCTGATTTTCAGTGTGTGCAGCCTGATGCTCGGTTGCATTCTTTTATCACTCAGTAGCGATACATTGTTGCTTGGGCAGAGTGTCAGGTTCTTCACTGTAGATAAATTTGTTGTAATCTGTTGGTTCCTTTCTTCTTTCCTCATCATTTTTCTCAGTAAATTAATCCACTTTGACATTCGCACTTTCAATGATTTTGTTAGAGGATTTGTTAAGACATTTATAAGCCTTTCTTTTGGTAGAATAACCTAGAAAACTTTCTTCATCACTTTTGGAGTCAAGCTTTCCATTTCTATCATCTTTCAAAATATAATATTGACTTCGAAAAATTCTAAAGTAACTTACATTTGGTGTGTATCCATACCATAGCTCATAAGGTGTCTTATTGGTGTCTCTGTTCAATTGAACTCGGTTTAATGTCTAGACAACAGGTGTTAAAGCTTCTCTCCAGAATGTTTGTGTGATGCCTTTTTCAATTATCAGTGTTCTGGCACAATAAAAAATTGATATGTTCCTTCTTTCAGCAATCCCATTTTGTTATGGTGGTCTTGGTGCAGAAACATGTCTTGTAATTCCATGCTCATTACAAAAGTTAGTGAATTCATCATAAATAAATTCTCCTCCTCTATTTGATCTTAAGAATTTAAGTTCTTTTCCAGTTTGCTTTTCAAATATAGCTTTATACCATTTAAACATCTTAAATGCTTCTGATTTCTCTTTTAAGAACATGACAGTCATCATCCTAGAATAATCATAAAAAAATAGAATGAAAAATTTGTCACCATAATAGCTCTTTGTTTTCATTGGTCCACATAGGTCATTATGGACTAATTCTAGAATAGCATTAGATGTGTAGGTTTTTCTCTTGAAACTAGAATTTGTCATTTTACCATGGTCAGGTTTTGACATGCTCGGTAAGCCTCTTTCCTTTCTCTTCTTGCTTATCGTAACCATGTTGTAAATATTCACATGACATAACCTTTTATGCCACAACCAAATATCTTCATTTATAGCCAATAAACAAGTGGTCCTAATATCATCAAGATAGAATAGGTTACCTTATGTTTGTTCACCAGTACCGATCAACCTTCATGTTTTATTATAGATCTTTGCCTTTTTGTTCTCAAATGCAACTCGGTGACCTATGTTATTCAGCTGTGAAACACTCAATAGATTATAGTTAAGTCCTTTCACCCAATATGCATTTTCACATCTGATCAAATTATTCAACATGATGGTTCCTTTACCTTCAAATGGACAAGGTGAGTCATTACCCATTCTTACTGATCCACCATTATAATATTCAAAAGTTTCAAACTTTTCCTTATCTTTAGTCATGTGGTGAGTACAACCACTATCAATAATCTAGACATCATTTTTACTAACCTTAGATATGAGTGCAATTTCAACATATCTTTCTTCTTCGCCTGAATCATCCTTTCATAGAAAAAAATACCACCTTAATATCTGCATCAGATTCGGTGTCAGTATTTTCAGCTTTGTTCTTAGCTAGGTAACAAGCCTTCTTTCCTTTGTCCTTGTATTCTCAGTTATCTCTTCTGTCAGAGTGTCAGTTTCTTCAGTAATCTCGGTCATCGCTTATGTCAAACTTCTTTTCATAAGATCTGTCATTGTTTTTGTCATCTTTTCTCTTGTTAGGGCATCTAGTAGCAAAGTGTCCAATTTCTTTGCAATTAAAATAGACCAATGCCCAATGGTAATTTACCTTTGTATCTACCTTTGCCTCTTTGTAATCGTCTATCCATTAGTGCTTCAATTTCATCAAGTTCTTGTTCATCACTATCACTTTCACTATCATTTCTCATAGTGTGTTTATGACTTGATTTACTTATTTTTAGAGAAGATTTGAATGCAGACTCAATAGTTGGTAAGACACATTTTTCAAAGTTATTCATCTCAAATGAAATAAGTGTACAAATCAAACTATCTAGAGTAACATAGTTATTTGCTACTGCTCTCATTTCTTGAATTGCAGATATTATAATAGCATAAACAGGCAGTAAGGTTCTGAGAATTTTACTTACCACTATTTCTTCTTCAAGTACACCTCCTACTCCTCAGATAGCATTAACAACTTCTTTGATTCTGCTACTTTATTGAGTGATGTTTTCTCCTTCCTTCATTCTTAGGTCATCAAAATTTCCTCTTAGGCTCTCAGCTTTAGCCCTCAGCACATCTTTATCTCCTCCATGTACTAGCTTGATTTTGTCTCACATTTTCTTTGAAGTGGTGCATGATTTGACATCTTCAAATTCAGCATTGGAGAGTGAGGAAGCAAGTTCTATCATCATAGAATTGTGTTCATGTTTCTCTCTCAATTTTTCAATTATTGGAGGTCCAGTAGGTAACAAAAATTCAGTATCCAAGTACAGTGTGACATCATTTCCAATACCTGATAGGTGGAGTCTTATCCTTCTTTTCCATGATGCAAAGTTGTCTTTGTTAAACTTAGGCACATCCCTTTTACTCATCTTGTGATCTTTAGCTTGAGTCTTAAAACTCTCTTCCAAGGACACAAGCTCTGATACCAATTGTTAGAATAACTGAGAGGGGGGGTGAATCAGTGGCCTCAAAAATTAATCTAATAATCTAACCAAAACTTATATCACATATATAAAAAATCTAGTTATCTTTAGTCCTACAAGATGTATTCCTTTAAGTAATCTTATCAAATATATAATGCTCAGTAAATATACTATTTATCCTTTACTTTAGCTTTACCGAATAGCAGTTTATCTTTTCCTAGCCTTTACCAAATATCAGTAAATAAACTTAGTGTTTACTGATCAATCATGCTTTAGTAATGTGTAAAGAAAAACATCAAAGAAATGAGCCATATACACATTTGACACATGGATTTTAACATGGAAACTCTATTAAGGGAAAAACCACTTGGGACCAGTAATCCAAAATTTTCACTCTTCTGAAGTGAGCTCGGTGAAGAGCCAACCTTGTTAAAGGTTACAAGCACACTGTTAAGTGAAACCTTGTTAGAGGATTTAAAACCATTGGTTAGTATTTTGACCTTGGGCATTCACTATGTTGTCAACAAGAAAAACCTTTTGATACTCTTGAGTATCTCAATACATTAAGGACTGTTAAATCCCACTCATTTAAGAGATTTTCTGAATCAATGGTTAAACTGAAACAGTAAATGATCTTCTCATTAATACAAATTTGAATTGTATATTTTTAGATCTATTGTAAGTCCATAATACCTCTCTGATCAATATTCTCTTATGTTCCTTTTCTCCCCTCCTTGTTCTTTCTTCTCGATGAATGTTGTTGCTTCTCTGTTGCTCGGTGTCTGCAGAATTCTTGGCTATGTCCTTCAGCCTGTATGATCAAATCTGCATGAAGACTTCTATCTTCACTCGAATTATACTGAGCATTCCTCTTTTGATAATGAATTTCTTGTCTCTTTATATAGACATGATTTCACCATTTTCACTCCTTGTCTTTCTTGTTCTTGACATAGATAGCTTTATTGATCCACAAATCTCACCATGCATTGCTTTAATCTTTAAATATTTGCTTTATATTTATTCTGCAAATCTCTCCTTATTTTCTATGATTTAAATCTCCTTCTTATCCTTATTTTATCTCATCAATGAAAACAAACTAATCAATCAGTTAACTCTAATTATATCTCCTAGAAGCTAAGTGTTTTGTCGTTTCCTAACTCCAGTTCTGATTGGTGATCAACTCTTAGTTTTCTCGTTCATTGACTCCAATTGTCCTCAGGCATTACCTTCAATTCTACTCGGGGTTCACTTCAGTTATGCTCGGTGTTGTGGTGCTCGGTATACATTATGACTGCTCAGGTTTCTTTGTCTATCAGTGTGCATTGTCCGTCGATGTTTACTATCATTCGGTGTACACTGGCTTTTTATGTTTACTGAGAACATAAACTTTATCTCTTTGATTTCTTGAATTCTATGATATTATGTATATGACCAATCATATTATATCAAGTTGACATCAATGAAAATATAATACATTAACTGATTTAATGTCTTGCATTTATTTTCTGCAGCTTTGTGATCATCAACTTGTCATCTTCAAACATTCAATCAGTTGTAGTTCATCAAGTGATGACAAGGAACTTGATGAACTTGAAGCTTTAATGGTTAGAAGAGTACATAGAGGTAAAGGAAGATATAAAGGTAAACTACCTTTGATATGCTTTAATTGTAAAGAGATTGGCCATTTTGCTGCAAGATGCCCTAGCATGAAGAATGATGATATAAATGATAGATCTAATGACAGATAGGATGACCGAGATTTCAGAAGCAACCAACAATATGACAAAAGAGATAACCCAGATTACAAAGATAAAGGTAAGAAAGTTTTTTACATTGTTGAAGATAATAATAATAGTGGATTTGACATTGATGAACATATTGAGACAGTGTTCATAGCCTTAAAATATGATTCAGATGAAGATGAAAGGTATGTAAAAACATCACTTATCTCGAAAGTTAGCAAACATGATATTTGGGTTATTGATAGTGGAAATACACATCACATGGCTGGTGATAAAGGAAAATTTGAATTTCTTGAGCATTATGATGGAGGATCAGTAAGAATGGGAAATGATACACCCTGTCAAGTGAAAGGAAAAGGTACAATTATGCTGAATAATCAAATCAAATGTGAAAATTCTTATTGGGTAAAAGGACTTCACTACAATCTATTGATTGTTTCACAATTGAACAAAATAGGACACCGATTTGCATTTGAGAACAGAAAATCAAGAATTTATGATGGAAAAGGAAAATTGATCAGTACTAGTGAACAATCTAGAGGTAACTTATTCTTTCTTGACACAGCTGAAACTACTTGTTTATTGGAAAATAATGAAGATATATGGTTATGGCACAAAAGAATTTGTCATGTAAATTTTGACCACATGGTTAATATTAGTAGAAAAAAAAAGTTAGAGGCTTACCGAGCTTAGCTAAACTAGACCATGTAATGTGCAAAAATTGTCAAATGGGTAAGATGTCAAAATCTAGTTTCAAGAGCAAGAACTTCTCATCTAATGACATTTTGGAGTTAGTTCATATAGACTTATGTGGATCAATGAGAACACAAAGCTATTTTGGGGATATATACTTTATTTTATTTGTTGGTGACTACTCTAGGACAATGACTGTTATGTTTCTAAAAGAGAAATATAGAGCATCTAAGATGTTTAAGTGGTATAAGGAAAAAGTGGAAAAAGAAACTGGTAGAGATTTGAAGTGTTTGAGATCTGATAGAGGAGGTGAATTTAATTCTGATGAGTTCACTAACTTTTGTAATGATAATGGAATCAAAAGACAGGTTTCTGCACCAAGGACACCACAACAGAATGAGATTGCTGAAAGAACAAACAGATCAATTGTTGATTGTGTTAGGACATTGATGATTGAAAATCAAGTTGCACAAACATACTAGAGAGAAGCAGTTAGCACAAAATTATACACACTGAATTGAGTACAACTAAAGGAAGATTCAAACAAAACACCTTCTGAGCTATGGTATGGTAATACTCCCAATGTGAGCTATTTTAGAATATTTGGAAGTAGGTGTTATATTTTAAAAAATGATCAAAATAGAAAATTTAATTCAAAAAGTGATGAAAGAATATTTCTTGGATATTCTACTAAGAGTAAAGCTTACAAATGTTTGAACAAGTTAATTAACAAAACCATTGAGAATAAAAATGTGAAAGTTGATGAATTTGCTGAGTTAAATGATGAAGATGGCATGAAAGAACCAGACCACTACAATAGATTTTTTTACTAGGAAGAACCTGACACTATACCGATGCAGATGCCTAGCATTACTGGGAAACAGATTAATGTCATCGGGCAACAGATATCACAAACCAAGAACTAGGAAAATGCTAAAATAGAAATTCATGAACCAAAAGACAATATAGATACTAAATAAGATGATGAAGAACCGAGAACTGAACCTGTACTTTCTAAATATGTAAGAAGACACCATCCATGGGATCAGATCAATGGAGACAAAAGAGAAAGCATATTGACAAGAAGTAAGTTTAGAGATGACACTTGTTTAATTTGTGAATTTGAGCCTAAGAATGTTAGAGATGAAGAATGGTTTATTTTCGTGAATGAACAAATTGAGGAGATACAGAAAAATAAGACATGGACTTTAGTACTGAGACCGAGTGATAAAAATATCATTGGCACCAAATGGATTTTCAGAAACAAATTGAATGAATATGGGAATGTAATTAGAAGTAAAGCAAGATTAATTTGCAAAGGGTATGCACAAGAAGAAGGAATTGCCTATGGAGAAACTTTTGCACCCATTGCTAGACTTGAAGGAGTAAGGATACTACTTGCATAGACTGCATATAAAGGATTCAAGGTATATTAGATGGATGTGAAATCTGCATTTTTTAATGGAATACTTGAAGAGTAGATATACATTGAACAACCTAGAGGATTTTTTTATCCTGATCAGACACACATGGTATGTAAGTTACACAAAGCTTTATATTGAGTGAAGCATGCACCAAGAGCATGGTATGAAAGACTGCATTCTTATCTAATAAGTATTGGATTTATTAGAAATGGTGACAACAAAAAATTGTATTTAAAAGGAGGAAATGACGATAAGACACTTTTTGCTAAAATATTTGTTGATGATACCATATTTGGAGGTAATGATAACTTATGCACTTTATTTGATGATAAAATGAGGAAAGAATTTGAGATGTCGATGTTTGGTTAGATGAATTTTTTTCTAGGATTGCAAATTTTACAACAAACTGTAGGAATATACATTACTCAATCAAAATACATCAAGGAAGTACTGAAGAAATTTAGAGTGGAAGAATCAAAACCAGTTGGAACACCTATGGTGACAGGATGCAAATTGACAAAAGAAGACAAGACACCTAAGGTAAATCAAACCTTGTACAGATCTATGATTGGTAAATTGATGTATGTTGTACATAAAATACCATATATAGCACATGCAGTGGGAATAGTTGCAATATTTTTTGCTAACCCCAAGGAATCACATATGATAGTTGTTAAAAGATTTTTTTGATATTTGAAGAAAACTAAGGATTATGGATTATGGTATAAAAGAGAAGGAAAATTTGAATTGAAAGTCTATACAGATGTTGATTGGGATGGAAATATAGATGACAGAAAGAGCACTACTGGTGGAGCATTCTTTATTGGAGAAAGACTAGTTACTTGGATTAGCAAGAAGCAAGGATGCATATCACAGTCAACTGTAGAAGCAGAGTATGTTGTTGCTGCAAATTGTTTTAACATAGAATGAATAAAATAATTATTGAAAGGAATGAATGAGGAGATCACCGAACTAATGATGATATATTGTGATAACACAAATGCTATAAATATTTCAAAGAATCCATTGATGCATGCAAAGACAAAGCACATATCTATAAGTTATCACTACTTGGGGGAACAAGTACAAGACCAATAAGTAATACTAGAATATGTACAACCAAAGGAACAACTTGCAGACATATTCACAAAACCACTACCGAAGGATACATTTGAGTACTTGAGAGGTAGACTAGGGGTTCGTCCCTTGTCTATTGGTAACTAAGAATATTAGGAGGTTGAATCAATCTACATGAAATTAGAATATCAATCATGTTGATGCAAAGCTAAACTGGACCGAAATAGAGATATCAGTACAAAAAGGTACCTACTACATCGAAAAATAGAGAAATTTTTAGCTACTGAAGAGCTATATATTTATTTTTGGCATTGTTGTCAAAGGGAGAGAGTTGATAAATGAAATATCTATCCATCCAAGGGAGAAAAGAGAAAGGGAGAGACAGATCTAATCTATAGAGAGATTCAAGAGCTGAAAAGACAAAACAACAGGGAGAGTCTTCATAATGCATATTTTGTTTATACTGACAAATTATATTCAAGCTAGGGAGAGCTATTGAATTATTGTAGTTGTAGAACAAAAGTTTGGTATTTATTGTATGACATATTATATTGCATATTTCATATTTTATTTCCATAAATGCCATAGGGAGAGATTGATGAACTACAACTGATTATATGTTTGAAGCCATTTTTTGATATTCAACCAAGTTTCATAAGTGATGATAAACATTATCAGTTAATGTATATTCATTGATGTCAACTTATTTGAGTGTTATTATGGTGGAAAAAAATTGTTATATATTGAAGATTTGGAACAAACAATGTTTATGTGGTCAGAAAAATGAAAAGTTTTGTATACACCGAGTAGAAGTGCAAACAGAGTAAAACACAGTGTATACCAAGCACCAGTGTTCACCAAGCAAAGGATTGCCGACACAACTATTAATTAAGCAATTAATTCAAACCAAGGCTGACTAAGATGTTGAGCTGGAAATTGATGATTTTGAGGTAACAGATAAAGTTTTTTATTTGATCAAACGATTATTAAAATTCAAGGAAGATTGGATGACAGAGATTGAAACGTGTTTTTAACACAACTATTGAGGAAGGATCAAGCGAGAAAATGAATGATGGAGATTAAGTAGAAAGATTTGAAGGATGAAAATTTAATGATACATGATGTCTATATAAGAGACAAGAGATTCATTTGTGAAAAAAAAGTATGTACATAGATGCTGAAGCATACGTGTGAATTTGATTCATGACTGATCAAACTAGTTATAGACAGAACCGAGTGTAATTTTACAGACATAGCTACACAAAATACAGGAAAGAGAATTACCGAGCATAACAAGTATGTTATGAACTGAAGTGAAAAAATTGATCAGAGGTATTATGTACTTAGAATATGTCTAAATATCTACAAATTAGAGTTGTATTTGAATCAGATCATTATTGTATTAGTTTAACCATTGTTACAGATAAATATCTTAACCGAGTGGGATAGTGAATCCTTATTAGAACATTCAAAGAATGTTAATTGTTTTCTTGTTGACCCCATGGTGAATGCATGGTGAAGAGAGAACTGGTAGTTTTAAATCCTCTAACAAGGTCACATTTAATAGTGTTCATTGTAACCTTTAACAGGTTGGACCTTCACCGAGCTCACTTCAGAAGAGTGAAAATATTTTGGGTTACCAGTCCTAGGTGGTTTTTCCCTTAGGAGGGTTTCCACATTAAAAATCTATTTTTCAATGTGTATGATTATTGTGGGTTGTTATTTTACTTTACACTTTGTTTTATTGACCTAGATCGGTAATCAAAGTATTAATTTACTGATACTTGGTAGACAACTTAACAGTAAGTTTTGAAATCACAGTTAATATTTTCACCGAGCAGATTTTTATATGATTGAATTTTTTTTTTATACATGTGGATGAATTTGGGACTATAAGATAATTTTTTGAGGGCACTGAGTCTAACTGATTCAACCCCCTTCCCCCCCCCCTCTCATTTATTCTAACAAATTCTTCATTATGATCATTATTAATTTCCCCAGTGTTGTTAGCCTCAAACCATGAATTGGTTTCCATCGATACTTCTTCTAATTATTCCTCTTGATTATTTTCTTGAAAGGTTTGATAAGGAGAATGAGGAGTCTCGTCTAGATAAGGTATTTCTTCTCTAAGAATGGTTTTGTCTTCTTGCAGAGATAATTTGATGTAATGGGATCTTGTCACAACCGACATGAAAAGGAGCTTTGAATCTTTGTTGAAATAGTATCCTTTTTTAGAAGAATGATGATGTTTATGAACTTTGGATCTTTTAATGGATGTTGTTTCCTTTGATATCATGTATCATCAAGCATAGCAAGCACAAAGACACATGTTTTTAACCTTTAGAAAGCTACACCAAAAGGTGTATATTCTTGAATGTTTTAATAAGGCCTCTACAATAAAACACTTCAACCAATCTACCTATAGTAAATTTGGTTCAACATGTCTTGAAAAGGTAGGCTTGCTAATTTAAATAGGTTTTAATCAAGGATTTCATTCAAAAACATCTTATGAATGCATTATAAGGCCTGATGGTAGCGCGAATACTATTTAGGTCCTATAGACCCCTAGAGGAGACCAAGCATAAGATACTTTTCCCTTCGAAACATTAAATTTTAGAAGGTATCTATTTATAATGGATTTGAAGAAGTTGGCTTTAGCTCTGTTTCCACTTTGGGTTGTCCCTCTCACTGGCTATGTTAAAGCAAGTTTGGGAGGCAAGCTCTCTAAGTTTCAAATTCAACTAGCATGTTCATGAAATAAATGCAATGAAATAAAACATAGGTCTAGGATTTTGATCACCCTAAGAAGGATGAGAGCATATCCCTATTACTTTACACTTCCAAACACAATTGACAATATTTTTTCCAAGCCTTTAACCTATGGAATTAGAGCATGTTTGGAATTTTGATCAACTTAAAAAGCTGAGAGAATGGGCCAAATATTTTAATTCACAAACAAAGAGGCTATATTTTTAGTGTTTGTTCATTCCTTAACCTTTCTTTCTATTTTCCAATTCAGCATGTTTTTCATTTTGATCATCTTAAAAGATGAGATCATAGGCCTAATACCTTAATTGACAAACAATAATAGGTTTATATTTAGGCTATATTTCAAAATTTAGGAATCATCTTGTAACTACTTCAATAAAATCATCACCGATCCTATTTCGACTTTGAATTCCTTCACCAACTCACAAATCTATTGGCAAGTGATCAATTTTGTAGGATGTGATTTAATTTTTGGTTGTCATTTATGGCCACACATCTGGCTTACCGATCAATTCCTTTAAAGTTAAGTTTTGGTGACTCTAAAATTGGCTAAGTACAAAAGAAGAAATACAAAGGTATTTTGAGTATAGAAGATCGAGATCATTGAGTTACAGCAAGCGAGCTAGAAGAAGATAGTATGGGGTATGTGTGACCTCCACCTAATATCAATTTTTTTGGTGATGTTTACAGTAAGTTAGAGAGATTTGAAGATAGACAAACAATAGTAGAATAGTGATACAAAGCAGCTGGACAGAAGCGATGATTCAGGGAGTATGACGTGGACTCCTAGAAATCAGAGTTGGATTATGATTGTTGATAACCTATATTTTGATTATGTAAGAGAACCAACTATGCATTTGATATTTTCTTTATTAAATGTATTTTGTATTGAGAGCAACCTATGTAATATTTGTATTTGAGAGCCGACTTGGCAAAGAAGAAAGATATATATGTAAGATCTTTTTGTTGATCAAAGAAATAGTTGTGAATAGAGTTTTGGATGTGATATATGAATGGTAGAGAAGAGGATGACAAAGATCATTGAAGAACTATGACTGGAACTATCTAAGCATTCTAAATGCTTGTTTTGTTCATTACTGAGAACATTTTGTAACAGAACTATATTTTAAGAGTTGTATTCTCAATTGGCCCCTAACAGTGTGTTGTATACCTTTAACAAGGAAATGTACTATGTAATATTTATCTCCTAACAGGACTAGGTCTCCTAATAGGGAAATTATACTTTAGTGCATTCTTGTGGGTACCATCCCCACCAGGGTTTTCCCTTGGCCAGGGTTTCCTCAACAAAAAACAATGGTGTTATGAGTACTGTGTTATTTTATTATGTTCTTTTCATTTCTGCAAGCTTATGGATTATTTTCAATTGGTTAAAAAGTTTAATTAAGTGTTGTAATATTGATTCACCCCCCCTCTTAGTATTACCTAATCCTAACAATTGGTATCAGAGCTTTTGGCCCTTGGAGAGAAATTTTAATAGCTTAAGGGAGATCAGAATGGATTTCGATAGTTTGCAAGAAAACTTTAATGTTTCACTTAAAGACCTTGATAAAGAAAAAGTAGAGAATGGAGAATTAAGATTCAACATGCGAAGAGCTGAGAAATTTATAAATAAACTTAGAGACCAGCTTGAAATTTCTAGAATTCATAGAAGGATCTTGTGGTTTAGATAAATGAAGATTCAGACAAAGACAATTCAGGTCAGATGAAGCAACTTGAAGAAGAAAATGAAACCTTAAAGCTTGAGAACGAATCCATGACTAAAGAGATTCAATTACAAAAAGATGCTAAGAAGAAGATTGAAGAAGCTTTGAATAGTACAAATACTTTGATAGAACAAATGAGAATGAGGCTGACAACTACAAGAACAAGTATCTAGAATTGGAGAAATACAATCATGTCATAAAAGGTGAACTTGTTGAGGCAAAGAAACACATTGAGAAACTTCACACTAGTAGTGATTTGATTGATGAACAAAGAGACAAACAAAAATGTAAAGGTGATATGACTGGTATTGGATTCAATGAAGCTGAATGTTCAAAGAAACAAGAAGAAAAATATGATACAAAGATTAATGTTGAAAAACCTACTATTGAAGAACCTAGAGAGAAGACCAGACCCTTCAATGATAGATTCTTTGGTTGTAACAAGTTTGGACACATGAAAAGAGATTGCAGAGGTAATACCCCTCCTAAGATATTTTCTAGTTATTGTTTTAATTGTAATGGATATGGGCACAAGAAAGCAGAATGTAAAAAACCTAATCAATCTGGATATAGACAAGACAATAGAAGAGAACCTACAATGAAACCTACATGCTATAAATGTAATAATCTTGGACACATTGTAAAGTATTGTAAGCTGTAAGTAAATTAGGAAAGAAGACCTCTTATATGTTACAAATGCAATAATCCAGGTCATATAGCAAAGTTTTGCAAGTATAATGGAGAAAACAACAGAAGAGTACCACATCCTATGAATACACAGAAGAATGGAAATGCTATTGGTAAGAGTGTTGCATATTTAAAGAATGATTTTTAAAGTTGCTTTAAGAAAGCAAATGATAACATTAGTGGTAAGATATGGAAGATCAAGGAGACAAGTGAGACATTGGTTTAGGGAGAAACAATAGATGCTACTGGATCTTTGCCTGATGGTAGCAAAGCAGAATCAACCTAATTGGTCGATCATGGCCTTAGGGGGAGCATTGGATGAAAATACCAGAATATATCCGGCCCCTGATTTTCTAGATTGAGCTCTAGAGAGCTTAGGTATGATTATGGTCGACATCATGGAGTATATATTTAAGAGTGCAACATTGAATAATTCTTATTCTGTGTTCGTGAGATTTATAGCCGACTGGACAACATTGGGTAATGTGAACCTTTTAATGACTTATCATTGTATAAAGAACCATATTATTATCTATTTCCTTACCATTTGACGAGCAATGACCTAAGGAAATCAGAGAGCGGGGAGATCCAGTTTATCTTACAATTGCCTTGCATGATCGATCGAAGCGAAAACTTAGAATTCAACATGTAAGAGGTATTTACATCATCCAGCTATGGATTCACCTGTTATTTATGATGTTGTAGATCGACCTAGATATAAATTCTAGAAACATCCTTTCAATTCTTGTGAAGAAGACCCTGAAGGAGAATTTTCTCAAACACCACACAGAGTTTTACATGTAGAAGACATTAGGGCATACATTCATTGTAAGTATGACATACTGGGTATTGATAACATTTATACTGAAATAGAGTACATGACTGGTAATGGCATTATGAGAGATGAATAAAAACATGTTAATGAGCTAAACATTATCAAGATTCTAGATTTACATGAATTCAACAAAGAAGAATGGTTTAAAATATTGTTGAGTAGAGTACATGATCAATTTATTGGGATAGGCAAGCAACCTATAAAGATTTGTAGTGAATTGATTCATGAGATTACTGGATTGGATAATACTGGAATCATTCCTATAGCTAAGAAACATGTTAAGAAGCAAGTTGAAACCCTAACACATTCAAAATGGGATAGGCGAGCCATGACAGTGAATGACATCTTTCAGCAAGATGTAAAATTGATTTCTATGATACTTGGTTACAAATTCTACTATAGTAGTATACCTAATTCAATATCTACAGGAGTTGTCATGATGACATATAGAATGGTGAAAGAGAATACTAAATAAAATCTATGTGAAGTGTTAGCACAAATTTTTTTGGAGAATGTGAAATTGATAAAGAAAGATAGAGTGAAGACCTTCAGATTTGGTTCACTATTTATGCATATGTACATACACATTGATAAAACATTTACAGGCATGCACCCTAGTGGTTGGAGAAAAGGGATACCTACTGGTATTCAAATGTCACAAAGCTATCGAAGACAGAACAACACATGGGTTGATAGAGAAATGTTTGGGATGATCAAAATTCTTCAAAAGAGGATGAAAGGAAGATACAGGATACTTGAAGATTTAGTTGATAAGTACAAGGATACAATTTGTTTCATGGTTGAAATTTATTGTGTATGCTTTGAGGCAGTTATACCGAGGAAGAAATGGAGTTATCCTATGGGATATGAGGTAATTTATGAGGTAATAACTATGCAAATTGAACATTTCTTAGCATCTAAGATAGATGCATCTGATGAGAGATGGGGAACCTATGAGGAAAAATAGAGCTAAATTAAGAGAGGAGAAGACTAGAGGCTTGAGGAAAATAAAAGTAGACAACATTGTGCATGAATGTGGTATTAAGGCAGGATTCACTAAGGAAGAGTTTAAGGAAGTTAAGAAGAAGTTAGCAGAGTGATCTTTTGGATTGGAAAGTACTTCAACTATAGCTCTTCCACCTCCTGAAGTAGTGATGGTAGACAGTCCACCTCCTATGGTTATTGATATAACCTCCCCTCCACCACAGCAGACCTCACAGGTAGAAAATATTTTTCCTAGAGTGAGTACTAGATCCAGCAGACAGATTTCACCACCTAAAGAACAAAACACTGTGAGAGAAGAGAAGAAACCTAAAAGTGACAAGCATATATGGAAACCTGACTTGAAGATAATTGAGAAGAGAGCTATCAAGTAAGGGAAGTTAGTTTCTATTAACAAATACTATGACAGGTATGAGGAAATTGATAAACTTTGGATTGAGGATGTTGTAGTTAATCATTTACTTTTTTCAAGAAGAATATGTTGGATATAGAGGGTAGTATACTTGAAGATTTATATTGTAGATTGGAGACTAGGAAACAACTAGCATAGATTGAGGATGAAACTATCAGAAATCAAGAAATTGATAATATGTTGCGTGTAGTTTCTATGCAAGAAAGAGATGGAATATTTAAAGAACTGGAAGCTTTATTGAGAACTAAGACTAGACTAGTGAATATTGTGGAAAGATAATATGATGAAGTTACTGAAGAGACTCATAAAGCACTAGACCAAGTATTAATGAACACTACTCCTGAGAAGACCCCACTTCCTACAACTACTTTGCCTACACCCTTAGGAATGGGTGAGATTTTGAAAACAACTGAGGCAAATGTTGAGAAGAGCGAAGTTGATATGCAACCAGATTTATATGTTTCTAGTGTGCCTATGACTATTGACACTTCACATGATGGGAAGGAACCATTTGAATAAAATAATGTCAATATAGTGACTGAGGAAGAAGGACAGAAAGAATTGGAGCAGAAAGAAGAAAAAGAAAATGTTGAAGTCAAGAATTAAGTTGACACGTCTTCTACTTTATTGTTGGCAAGTAAAGACAAATATATTGATATGGATGTTGATTGCATGGATGATGATGAGTTGGTAAAATTATCTTTTACTGCACTTACTAAAGCAAAGGAGAGATCTGACAAGAAAAGTGACAAGAAGACCAAGATGATGTCTAGAGAAATCGATACTATGAACAGATTGCTCCCAGTACCTATTGTTTTCCAGAGCAGAGATGATGTAGAGAACCTGAATTTGGCACTTTATGGGTTTGATGGACATTATGGGAACTTGGTAAAGATTGTAGAAGGAAAGGCAGAAAAGAACTACTCAGAGAAGAAGCTATTTGAAGTTTTCCAGTCTATCTCATGGGACTTGGGCATTTTGAGAACTAGTACAACAAATGCTAAGAGTCATGTTGCACATGGCAGGAAACTATTTAGCTATTGCATGAATCCTATCAGGCATGTTCAAAACATTGAAGACATTATTGCCAAGGACAGGGCAACCTTGAACAGCATGATGGACAATTGTGAGACCTCTTCACAATCTGTAATGGAGTTGGACAAAGAAGTAACAAGAATTTTGGCTAAACTAAATGTATTGGATATTGAGAAAGGGAGAGTTATGACAAAGTTTGGTTTACTGAAGAGTTTAATCACTCCTAAGGTATCAATTATTGAAGCCCACTTATCAAACATGGAGAAAATTTCAAAATCATTGGCTAACTCCATGCCAGTAGAGTTGAAAGAAGTAGAGACTAAATCATTTTAATTAAATGGACTAATTCATGTTATTCAACTTTTGCTTAAGTCATGGAGTACAGAAGTGAAGATCTTGAAAGATTCCTTTCAAGATATTCTGAAATTAGTAAGCAAGCACTAGTTTTATTACTTTTTATACACCTTTGTCATTGTTGTCAAAGGGGGAGAAGAGACAAGAGAAAAATGAATAGGTGAGAAGAGGAGAAGATAATGTATAAGGGAGAAGTGAAAAAAAAATAGAGAAAGAAAAAGGAGAAATAGATTTTGTTTTGTTGGAACACTTAGTCATTGTTTTTTGTTAAGTGTTGCCATCAATGCCAAAGGGAGAGATTGTTGGAAAGTGATCACTTTTGTATGATTTTATTCACTTTTTGGTTTTCATTTATGGCAACACATCTTTCTTACTGATCAATTCCTTTAAAGTTAAGTTTTGGTGACTCTGAAATTGGCTAAATACAGAAGCAAAAATATAGAGGTATTTTGAGTATCAAAGATTGAGATCGATGAGTTTAAGGAAAGAGAGCTTAGAATAAGATGTTATGGGGTATGTGTGACCTCCACCTAAGATTTTTTTTTTTTTGGTGATGTTTACAGTAAGTTGGAGATATTTGAAGACAAACATACATCAGCAGAATAGTGATACAGAGCAGCTGGACAGAAGCGATGATTCAGGGATTATGACATGGACTCTTGGCAATCAGAGTTGGATTATGATTGTTGATAACCTATATTTTGATTATGTAAGAGTGCCAACTATGCATTTGATATTTTATTTATTAAATTTATTTTGTATTGAGAGCCGACTATGTTATATTTGTATTTGAGAGTCGACTTCGTAAAGAAGAAAGATATATATGTAAGATCTTTTTGTTGAGCAAAGAAATAGTTGTGAACATAGTTTTGGATTTGATATACAAATGGAAGAGCAGAGGGTGACAAAGATCATTGAACAACTATGATCGAAGCTATCTAAGCATTAGAGATTATTATTTTGTTCATTACTGAGAGCATTTTGTAATAGAACTCTATTGTAAGAGTTGTATGCTCAATTGGCCCCTAACAGGGTGTTGTATACCTTTAACAGGGTTGTTATTCCTTTAACAAGGAAATGTACTATGTAATATTCAGCTCCTAACAAGGTTGGGTCTCCTAACAGGGACACTATACTTTAGTGCATGCTTGTGGGTACCATCCCCACCGGGGTTTTCCCTTGGCTAGGGTTTCCTCGACAACAAATAATGGTGTTATGAGTACTGTGTTATTTTCTTATGTTCTTTTCATCTCTGCAAGCTTATGGATTATTTGCAATTGGTTGAAAAGTTTAATTAAGTGTTGTAATATTGATTTACCCCCCTCTTAGTATTACCTAATCCTAAAAAAATCTCCATTACATGTTCAATAACTTTGTCTTGTTTACCTATTCATTTTGTTAACACCACTTCCAGTCAAATAAACTAGTTTCACCAGTCAACAATATGAGTCACGATCGTAAGAATAGTATATTTACATTGTTCACAATCATATCCTATGACCGCTCCACCAAATACTTTACTAATTTTAGATAAAATTCAAATCACTTACAGTCTGTCATTGACTGTTTTAGCAGTTACCCAGTTTGAGTTCATTCAAACATTACCAACTCAATTCTTCAAATCAAACGTCACGATGCAAAATCTATCATCACAACAAATAACATATCCTCCCATTAGAATAGAAACTCCAAAAACATATTGAAACTCATAATTAACTTACACAATATCTGGTAACATACTGAAAACACTAATTAAATCAGTTGACATCAATGAAAACCAAATAACTGATTCACATGTCATCAAATCTATATCAATCTTTATCAATGAAATAATTATATTCACTAGATTAGTTATGCTAACAATATCCCCCTTTGGAATTGATGTCAACACTATTATCTACACAACATATAAGTAGTTTCCTCAGCAATGCTCTTATCTTCTCTTAACTTCTAAATTTTGATTCATGTCACCTTTTTGATATCCTTTCATTAGAATAGAAACTACATAAACATACTAAAACTCATAATTCACTGATACTATATATGGTAACATACTGAAAACACTAAGTCAATCAGTTAACATCAATGACAACCAAATAATTGATTGACCTATCATCAAATCTATATCAATCTTCATCAATGCAATACTTAGCATCACTGCATCAGTTATACCAATAGAATCTAATAGGTATTTGAATCTAAGGAGCCTATGTTATTATATCTCCATTATTATCATCTTCATATTTCTATCTTGTCATTACATTTCTATCTTCTTCATATCATTATCATTTCATTCATAGTATTATTTGCATAGTATTTTCTTTAATAAACCAATGTTCATTCTCACATTGAATCTTGTGCATGTGCTAAAAAAAAATTAGAGCATCAAAATTTCAAATACAAGATCTTGGAAGAGAGGAGGACAATTGAGTCAAGAATCTCTTGAGTGTATTTGTTAATATTGGTTTTGTTAATTTTATTTGTTTATTCATTCTTGAGGAAGCTCTTTTGGATAATGTTGGTTTCATTTTCTTACCTAGGACTTATGGTTGGGCCTAGTGGGCATGAAAGATAGTATTTTTTCAATTTTCATCCTCGTTGGGTGTAAATAATTGAATTGTGTGTGTGTGTGTGTGTGTGTGTGTGTGTGTGAAAGATATGTTAAAATCATAGAAGTGTATGCCCTCAAGTTAAATAAATGAGAGAAATGGATTTAATGAAGTATACATGAATCCAAAAAAAATTCCATGGCGATATTTCCCTGAGAGGAAAACCTAAGGGAAATAAAGTACATAATAAAAAGAGAGCACAATCATATCTAATAACTCTAAGGCTAGTATGATCATCAATAACTCATGTTTATCAATTATTATTACAAATAAATTGGCATTGTCCCCCAAAGGTAGTAGAACTAAAAGCACATTGGAAGAACACATAGATGCACAAACAAAAGTATTTTAGGGTCAACGTTGTGGAAACCAAAAAGAATATATGGTTTCTACCACTTTGTATTATCCCCAATCAAAAAACACAAAGGTATATTTACATCAAAAGCACATGAACAATATAACATGTATACAACATATAGAATAATTAAGATACAAGTAGAAGAATTCCATGACAGGTTCGATACCTTTATCACTTTGTGCCAAAAGAGAAAGAAGGTTTATTTGAATAAATATATAGTTAACATATCACAATTATCACATCACGGGGAAGCATATTTTGAACAAAAAAAAAAAGAAAAGAGTCCATCATACAAGAGGAGATAATCAAGCATATCATTTTCCCTCTCCTCTTAGTCATTATTTTTTAGGGAAGGTGGGTAATACACAAGAGGCACAACATTGATCATACTAGATAGAACTACTGAAAGTTCCAAAAAAAGGACCATCCACTAATGATGAGTCATTGTGTTTATCACAAGGAGTTAGGGTTAACATTTGTGAAAATATACTAGATAATTCATGATTAATTTAAAGAGCTTCATACATATCATTAGAATCGTTAGGATCAACATGATTATGTGCATCATTAATATTGTTATCATTATCAAGATTATGTTCATCTAAATTTATCCCAAAAGGATCTTTAATGTGATAAGAAAATCATCATATTTATTCAATTTTATTTTCTTAAAAAAATTCTTACTTCCTTGGGGTTGTCTTGGTTTGGTAAAATGGGATCGACAAATTGGAAGGTGTCTTAGGGGAGGATATAGTTTGGGAAGTAAGACCAATAGCACTGGCATGAAATCTATAGTGGTGGTTATGAGTACAATGGTTGTGTTTAGTTTTTCTTGAAATTTCAGAAGGTTTAGGATCAATCAACATCGATTCATTTTCTCTCTTGGGAGGAAGAACAAAAGGAACCTCGCTAGGTTGAAATATTGAGGACATGGGATGAGTGTAATATATAGGAGATGGGATTGAATCATAAATAGGAGGAATGGAAGGTGTAGGAAGGAGTCCATGTCTAGGACAAGGAGATCGGACATCCTTAGGATTTTCTTAATTCAAAAAAAAATTAATTTGATTTTTTCGTAGGATAACAAGAGATGTTCTTGGAAAGGTTGTAATGGTTGAGGCATGCTAGGAAAAAAGAAGTTAAGTTCAAATTTCCCTTGAATTTCTAAAGGTTGATAGAGACATGATAATTTGTCCAATATGGGAAAATTTAAAAAACTTATTGATTGGAAGTTGGGATGACAAAAAAGGTGGCATCTAAGTATTTCTTACCTACTTCAATGAGAAAAGTAATGGAACCATGGGTAGGAAAACTAAAAACATTGAAATTCTTAATAATCACATATTTTTTCTCATAGGGTTCTTGACGAAAGTGTATTATTTAAAAATTCTCCTTAGTTATAACATTCACTAGGCAAGTGAGATCATAAGAACTGGAAAAGAGGGAATATCATTAATCTTCAAAATAATGTAAAAGAAACCATCAAGTGCCTTAATAGTCTTCTTAAGATCAAATATAACTGAAGGCTCACATTTTGGCTAAGGTTTGGGTTTGGGCTCATAAATAATGTTGACAATATTTTGGGCCTCATGTCATGTGTTTTCATTGTTCATAGTTGTGGGTTCACTATACTTAATAATATTGGTGGAAGAGGAAGGTAAGGAATGGGTAGGTTCAACAGTGTTAGTAGAATGGGAAGGAAAAGAGTTGGTAAATATTTGAAAATTTTGGTTGGGAGGGTAAATGGAATTTTTTCAGTAATCAATAACACCCTCAATAGTTAAGGTGCTAGAATCAAAGATATCTTGGACAATATGTTTCAACCTATAACACTTGTCAGTATCATAGCTTGGTTGACAATGGTATTAAAAAAATACTTTAGGATCATAGGATTTAGGAAAATGTTTGGATAGGATAATTGGTTTTATGAGAGGGAAGTGTTAAAACATTGATTAATCAACTTTAACATTACATTATGCAAATATTTAGAAAAAGAGTAAAATTACAAGATGGTTTGAAAAAAATGACAAGGAGCCACACTTGTAGTTGTAGTTTCCACTTGTGCATCAACTTATTTTATGAGTTTTTTATCTTGATTAATTATTTGGGTTCTTGAAAATTTTGAAAGGGTTTTGATGCATGATCATCTTGGGATCTTGGAAATCTTACATCAACCAAAAATATTTTGTTTTATATTTTCCAGTTTGTCTGTTGTTGAGTTTCAACATTCCTTATGTTTGGAACAGTTGTTATTTTGCACCTCATGGAGTGTTCTTGACATCATTTTTTATCTTCACCTAGGTTCTCACCTTGATTGGATTCTTCACATTTGAGATACCTTTTATTTCTAGTGGGACATCTTTGTTCTTTACGTTTCTCATCCAGTTTTTGTTTTCCGATCTCGTGAAGGATTTTCTCGATCAATGAAGCTTCGTGGCTCTTTTCTCTATTATTATGTGTGCATGGATGACCTACTTGTGGTTTTTCTCATCATGTATTATCTATTTATGAGATATTCTTATGATTTTGTTCTTGACCTATAATGTAATACATTTTATTGTTCTTGGAAAATGTAATCCTTCTCTGGCTGACTTGATGCTTGCTAAGGCTTTATAAACTCATGTAATTGATCCCTTTGAGGAAGGGAGAAGTAGTATAAATTTGGTAAATGGAACTATTAGCATGATCTTATGATAGATAGTATAAAAATATAAGCTATAAAAGGATCTAAACCAATTTGTATGCCTAGGATGTAAGACTACATGTCACAGATCCATTGTACTTGATTTCAGGATGATAATAAGAATGTAGATCTTGCATATCTCTCCATATTTTTTGTTGCTTCAACTTTGTGACTCTTGTTGCAAGGATTAGACTGATTTATTTGAAGCTCCTCCTATCCTTCACTACACCAAGTAGTATCAGAGCCAAATTTATAATTATATTGAGGCAGGTCATGGTTCTTGAGCTTGCAAAGTCTTCAATTAATTTATTGTGGTGTGGAAAAGTGAGGATCTAACTCACAATTATAGAGGAATTGTGCGAGATGGCTCGAAGAGGAAATTCTATAGGTGGAAGGAGAGGTGCAGATCTAGTTCAAATTGTTTCTAGATTATAAGTTATTGAGAAGGCCCAGAGCTCAGATGACTATGATTTTCATTTCAGGATTGGGCATTTTGATATTATTATGGATGGACTATATGCTTATATTTATGTTTCATTTGGATAGACCTAGATGATGATATTCTTCTTAGATACTTTGATGTATTTATTTATGGTTATTATTATCTATGCATATGGATTTAGGAAATGGATATATTTTGGTTATATAATTTGATTATGAAGACTAACCCAATGCTCAAGATTCTAATCATCTTTACAATTATGTGACATGCTTTATGTGTATATATATCTGATGTTTTTTCATGATTTGGGATAAATTCATAGTTAATCACATAGCTGAAGTCCACATGATGTATCGATCCTGGTCATTTTTCTGCAATGTCTTCTTTTATATGTATATCTATGCACATGTATTGATTCTCTATGATGTAGGCTTGTAGGTATCAGGCATTGACTCCAATTGGCTTCATAGGTCTGAGCGTGCCCTCAAAATCCTTGATCATTTTTCTTTTTATGGAAATAGTAGCAAGTTCTTGCAAGAATAAGCCTACCCTTGGTCCTTTGCTTATTATCCTTTGCACCTAGGTTGGGTACTCTTGAGTCAGTCACGTATATTTTTCTCTTGGCTTGATGGCAATTTTTTTTGTTACCTGGATAGCTTTTTTGTCTTAAGTTGGTTTTGGAACTATTGATCCAAAGGAATTGTTGAGTATAGGTTTATGTGAGTAGTAATTCTCTTTCTACTAGGATTGAATGTTATATCTTTTTTAGAAGGATAATTGGTAGAGTAAGAAATATGGAATTAAAATACGTTATAATAAGTTTTATAAAGTGTATTAATAAATTAATGTTTTCTTATAAAATAATAATTAAATAGGTATATGTACACATAGGCATATGGGTGCACACATATGCATATATTTGTATATATACAAAAATAAGAATTAAATAATTATATATATTTATAATTTAGTAAACAATATTGTTATAAAGATTATATGGAAATACTAAAGTAATTATTAACTCACTAAGTGTCTACCTTGAGAGAAATTTGTAGATGGCTATGGTAAATAAAAGTAAACTAAGAGATAGTATATATATATATACTTCTTTTAAAAGATAATCTGTGGTAATCTTTACTAAAGTAAATAAATTAAAGAATGTTAATAATAGGAAATTATGCGTGAATAACCTACAACTAAGGAATAAATTAATATTTAAGCTAATGTAGTTCTAAACTATTAACCAACCTTTGGTTACGATTGGTTTCCATAGTTGGATTTTCCCATGCAACCACTCTTGTAAGATACTTATAGGAGGAGTTTGAAAAGAAGGAAGAGGGTTCGTGGAAGAAGCATAACATAAGTTCATAGAAGACACTCTTGTCATATTTTAGAGATTAATTTATTTATTTTTGGTTGTATTGTGGGAATTTTGGTTGTATCTAGAGAAGATTTCATGTTGGCGGAATCAGAAGGAGGTCAGAGAATTGGCTAGAGTGATCTAGGACTTCTCCCTCAACGGTTTCTCCACAGGACTCCAGGTAGGATCTATCCTAGAAGGAGATCCTTCATATGTTCTTATTGTACTTCTGTGTGTGTATAATTGCTTTGTTTTTTCTTCTCTAGATCATAGGAAACTTAAATGTGTGGTGTTATATTTATGTTTTCATAGTATTTTTGAGTCTCATTGATGGAAAGGATTCCTCAAAGGAAATCTATTTTTTGAAATAAAGTAGGATGAATTATTCTTTATGTATGAACTATGATTGCATCATATGTTGATCAAAGATTCTTTTATTCTCATGTTTTGATCCTTTCTTCTATGTTATAAGGTGCTCAGAGGTCTTTAGGAACCTTTAGGAATGAGTAGGATCATTTTGATTGTGTACAATATCTCATTTGCCTTATTTCTTCAGTCAGACCTATGTCAAAATCTAATGATTTTGACAGATTGATCCTAAGGGAAAAATGGTTTTAAGGAGTTTTTTGGAAGGGAAATGAGGATATCCCAACCGGGTCTTCCTCAAATTCTTCTTCCAAGGCCCTAGTTATTCCCAATTTTACCCGTAAGATTAGTGTACAACTCATTGTCTTTAACCATGCACAATAATTGACCAACTATGTAGTTCTGGGACCAACTGTGCAGTTATCATGAAAAACTTCTCACAAGGAAGGCCCAACTATGTAGGACCTTCACCAACTACATATTTTCAGGCCCCAACTACAGAAGAACAGTGACCAAGTGGGAAGAAAGGTGTGCCAACTCCGCAAGACCTCCATCAGGGCCATTTTTAGGCTTTTCTGAGGTTTAGGGTTTTCGTATTGACCTGAGGCTGATCAAATATTATGATTTACTTATTGGATCACTGATTTCTCTTCTTTGATTATGTTTGGTTCATTTTGATTCCTTCTTAAGAATTTTGGATCATTGTGGAGGCTATATTGGGGTTTTAGGTTGTCTAGTGGATAGGGGCAAATTATGTTTTTCGAAACCCATCCATTTGATGTTGTAACACATGTATGTCTTCATGATGATTGTATTATGTGAATCTTGTGTTCTCATGATGATTTTTGGGTTAGGGAACCTAATAACACTAGGTGAGTGGCTCATAGTGAGGGGTCAGGACCCCAAGTGGCTAGTACTAGGGAAACCCATTGTCGAGTTGTATTAATCAAGTGAAAAATCTAATAAAATAAAGGGGATGGTATTACACATTAAATAATATAAATTAATACCTCTCTCATTCCATTATCACTAGTACATGTTAAGGATGGGAGTGGGAGAAGGTGCCTATATGTTGGCACAATCGAACAACCTTGTCCTCATGAGAGGTGTTTGGTTCCACATGTGCCTACTTGGAGGTTGGGGTCTAGAGTGGCTAGTACCATGATAACACAAGGGGTGAGGGATATGTGATGACACTCACCCAGAATGTAGCTTAGGGTTCCTACCAAGTTGGTCTTACCTTTGGGGGTCTTGTGATTTTTTATTCCTTCAGTTTGATATGTTTTAGGAAAGGTTATCACTACCTTAGGAGTATCTTAGTTACTTCCTTCTTGCGTGGACATTGGTATTTATCTCCTAGCACAAGGGAGTGGAAAATTTTAGGATCCATGTGGTTGGGTGGTTAATCTTTCTTTATCTAGTTATTTCTCATGGTGATGTAGATGTTCATTGCTTATGCTTTGTCCATATTTGCAGATGAAGACTTTTCTTTGTAATTGTCATCTGTGATAAATGTAATGTATTCATGATAATGTAAATGTAACCTCCTGAAAGGGAGATGAAAGTAACCAATATTTGATTTAATTCAAATTATGTAATGGGTTGGGTAGCTTTACGAAATGGAAAAGGGGGAAAGAATATCTTTTATGTAATTGATATATTTGGCAAGGAAAGGAAATATTTTATGTTCATGAAACTCTTGAAAGTAAGACAAGATTATGTTGTCTCATTATTATATAGTGTGATGGTATAAATTTATAAAAGGAAGAAATAATTCAGCATTTTGGATTTGCAAATACCTTATTGTTGTAGACACCCTAATTTGGTAAAGAAAAATCAAGAAAAGAGAAAAGTGAGCAACCAAGGATAAATCATGAATTAATTGATATCAAATCCAAAAGGATTAATTAAATTAAAAGATCAAACAAATGTGCAATTGATTTTAATTAATTAATTGTATATTTTAAATTAAATCAAACTCAACCCATTCAAGGGTAGACATGGCTAAAATAAATCTATTAATAATAATGTGTGCAAGATAAATTGTCACCCCTTTACATAGTTAAATGACACGTATTAGCTAAAGGGTAATGCATTTATGCAGGGTGTCAAACACATTCAAAGAAAATTCTCTCTTCTATCTATTTCTCTTTCAACACGTACAAAATTATATTTTAATGCATTTAACTATTCCTTTCAACGTGTGTGGTCTGGATTAACAAGATTTTAATAATTTGGCAACACTTTTCTAATTTTAAATATCGCTTTTAAAAATTGAAATAATGCGTCTTACTTGTTGTAGCGCGTGGCGTTCAGGATAATAGTGCGTAGAAAGTTTCTTACAACTCGTTTCAATTTTATTATAGTGTGTATAATCAATCTTATAGCACATAGGATAAATTTGAAGATAACTGAAAATTTCTTATTATAAAATGATTTTAACTCTGTGTTTGTCAATGACGGATCATAAAAAGGTGCAAAAACTAGAAGTACAGGTTTTGAGGAATAAAGAAGTTGAAAAAGCTAACAAAAGGTGGAATAAATTGAAGGCATCTATTCATTTTGAAAATTTGTTTGAAGAGAAGGTAAGAATTCATCATTATTGGTGAATTATAGAGTATATCAGGCTTTATATAACGTAACATACTCGCCTTTAGATGATACTCCTTTTAGTGATCCTATTTGAATTTTAATCAAGTTGTTTTAAAGAAAAAACTAGGTTTTTCTTAACCTTGGCTTGTTGTATGATGAACTAACTGTTGGAAAGCTATAATGTAAACAATTGTTGTTTTGTCATTGATGTCAAACCTTAACTGGTGAGACTATTGCTATCTGTTTGAGTATCATATCTATTGATTATTGAAGAAGATTTGAAGGCAAGGATAACAAGAAGACCGAGTGAAATGGTTGAGTTATAAGAAATTACAAGGGTACTTGATGAGTTGGCACATTGGCAAAGTAATGTGTTGTTTATCCATTACACTAAGTCAAGATGTCAGTTTACTGGGAACAGTATATGCCGAGTGAAGTTTGTGTCGACCGAGAACCAGTGTATGTCGAGCATAATTTCTTAGTATTGACCAAGCGCCAGTAAATTGCCTAGGAAAATAGTGATGACCAAGTGGAAGAACACAGTGTTGGCCGAGCAGTAGTATTTTGGTAATTGTTGAGATTAGAGATCTCTGGCTGACATAATTGAATTTATAGGGATATGTAAAGTTAATTAAGGATAAGCACGATTGGTCCACACTATTTAAATGCACTGGTAACCGTAATCAATGCATGGATCCAAGATTTAACTAATGATTAATTTGGAGAATTAAATTAAATGTAAATGATGGAAAGATCCATTGGATCTGACCTAACCTAAGATCTACAATCTTGATTAAGTGAAAAAGATTTATTTTACCTAGATGAAGAGGTATAAGATAACCTCAAGGGGTTATTCAGTATGTATGTATTTGAAAATTGGATGCAAGAGAATTGCATGGTTAATTGACTGATTGGCATGATCTAGCAAAGAAGGCTAAACAGAGAAGCAGAGAGTTGCAAAAGTGATTGCTTGACAGATTTCCAAGCAGATCTGAAGATTGACATGAGAATGGAGGCCACTCAATGAATTAGCATAAGAGCTAAATTGGATTTGGATTTTCAAAGTAAGTTTATGTATCAGATCACACATGTTGATTACTTTCTAACCATTGTATCAGTCAAAATCCTTTAACCATGTTGACCTAACAGTCATTGTATAAATCCTTTGAGCAAGGTGACATTCAGGTGGAATGTTCTAAGACCTCTAACAAGGCCACTCCTGACAGGGTGATTAAATCCTTTAACTAGGTCACATTTAGCAATGTGTTTTATAACCTTTAACAGGGTTGGCTCCTAGCATAGCTCACTTCAAAAGAGTGAAAACTTGGTAGCATGTTACTGGTGGTTTTTCCCAATTTTGTTTTCCACATTAAATACTGCTGTCAACTTGTGTGAATGTTTATGTTGTGTTTTATTGTTAAGTTTCTACAAGTTGATTACATTTGAACAGTAAACTGCATATTTATGTTGTTGACTTATGCTATTGTTGCCAAGCAGATTTGAGTTGTTTAAAGTGCTATAAAGTTTCAATTGGTACATCTAGACTTGAGGATAACTGATTCACCACCCCCGTCTCATTTATTCTAAATTCATTCTAACAATTGGTATCAGAGCTTTGGTCTCTTTAAAACACTTTGAAGGTACTTGGAGAAAAAGATCAAGATGTATAAAAAGGAGGTACCGAAGTTGAACAAAGATAACTTCCCTGCACAACAGAGTTTGATGAAATTGCATCTGGTTGGTATTGGTGTTGCTGCTAAGCACTATATTAAACATGACTATGTAGTCCTAACAACACCTCTCACTGCTAAACAGTTAAGAGAAAAGCAAGAACACAATCAAGCAATGTTGGAGATCACATCATCCCTGAGCTATCTTGAATTTGAAGACAAAAAGAACTGTACAAATGCAAAGAAGATGTGGGATACCCTAGCAACCATCTATGGAGGAGATACAAATGTGCTGAGAGCCAAATCTCAATGTTTAAGAGGTAAGTTTGATGAAATGAAAATGCAAGAAGGAGAAAATATAGTTTAGTATTTTAGTAGGATAAAATAAATTGTGAATTCTATTAGAGGAGCTAATGGAACCATTGATGATAACACCATTATGAGAAAGGTACTAAGAACTATTCTTCTTGTATACACTATTAGAGTCTCTACAATTCAAGAATTAAGATGTACTCCTAATAACAATTTGACTTTAGAAGGTCTGGTAGGCAGACTTACTGCATTTGAGATGTCAAATTTTGATAAGTACACTCCACAAGCTATTGATTCCGCATTCAGGTCCCAGTTGGTCCTTAACAAATCAAAGAAAGGAAAGAAATATGTAAACAGTGACAGCAACGCTACAGATGATGATTTGGAAAAACTTGAGGCACTTATGGAAATAAGACTATCTAGAGGAAAAGGAAAATTCAAAGGTAAACTTCTTATCATTTCATTTTCATGTAACAAAGTTGGTCATATTGTTGCTAGATGTCCTGATAAGAATGAAAAAGATGAAAGAAGGGACAACAAGTACAAAGAGAGAAAGGATGACCAAGACTTTAGAAAGTATAAGGATTACAAAGACAAAGGTAAGAAATCTTTCTATGTAGCCGAAGAAGCTTCTGACAGTGGAACTGATAATTCTGATGAAAATGATATAGAAGTTGTGTATGTTGCTATGAAAGATGATTCTGATGATGATGAGAAAACTGCACTAATTTCTTATATGAGTAAAGGTGATCATTGGATTATTGAAAGTGGTTGTTCACATCACATGACTGGTGACAAGGATAAATTTGAAACCTTAGATCAGTGCAATGTCAGTTATGTTAAATTTGGTAATGATGCACCATGTCTTGTTCAAGGGAAAGGATCAATTAACTTGACTGACAAGATCAGATGTGACAATGTATATTGGGTTGATGATCTTAACTATAATTTATTGAGTGTTGCATAACTGAATACTTCTGGTTACAAAGTTGAATTCCATCACAAGAAGGCAAAGATCTATGATGCCACTTGAGAACTAGTTGGAAAATGGGAGAAAACAAAAGGTAACTTGTTCTATCTGGACTTAGTTGATGAGACATGCTTGTTTGCACAATATAATGATGTTTGGTTATGGCATAAAAGGTTGTGTCATGTAAAATTTGATAAATTGGTAAGCATAAGCAAATTGAAAAAGGTTAGAGGGCTGCCTAAGTTAAAG
>MU226225.1:3435336-3445646 GCA_018584345.1 Thuja plicata
GCTAGACTGGTATGCAAGGGTTATGCACAAGAGGAAGGAATTGATTATGGAGAAACATTCTCCCCAATTGCAAGATTGGAAGGAGTCAGAACCTTACTTGCATATGCAGCCTACAAAGGTTTTAAAGCTTATCAGATGGACGTAAATTCAACATTTCTAAATGGAATATTGAAAGAAGAAGTGTACATTGAATAAGCTGATGGGTTTGTTGAACCAAGAAAGAGGAACATGGTTTGCAGATTACACAAGGCACTACATGGACTAAAGCAAGCACCAAGAGCATGGTATTAGAGATTGCACAATTACTTGATAAAGGTTGGATTTGCAAGAACCAATGACAACAACAATCTGTATTTGAAGACAGAACAAAATAAAGGTACTTTATTAGCTGAATTTTTTTTTGATGACATTATATTTGGTGGACAAGATATGTTATGCAAAACATTTGCAAAAGAGATGTAAACTTAATTTGAGATTTTTATGTTTGGTGAAATCAAATTCTTTGTTGGCTTGCAAATATATCAAATGAAGAATGGTATCTATATTACTCAATCAAAATATGTCAAGGAGATACTAAAAACTTTTGGAATGGAAGAATCAAAACCAGTGAGTACACCCATAGCTACTGGATAGAAGTTAACAAAAAATGATTATACAAAAGAAGTGAATCAAACCCTTTACAGGTCAATGATTGGAAAGCTGCAATATGTTGTACACAGTAGACCTAATATTGCTCTGGCTGTTGGAATTGTTGCAAGATTTTTTGCCAATCCCAAGGAAACTCATATGATGGAAGTAAAAATAATTCTGAGATATTTTAAAGGAAAAGATGAATATGGTCTATATTACAAAAAGAATGATAAGTTTGAGCTCAGATTTTACACTGACTCTAATTGGGCTAGAAATGTGGATGACAGGAAAAGCACCACAAGTGGTGCATTTCTTCTAGGAAAGAGATTGATTTCATGGACAAGAAAGAAACATAATTGTAGCTCACAATCTACAACTGAAGCTGAGTATGTGGCAACAGTAGTTAACTGCTCTAATATTGTGTGGTTGAAGATACTACTGAAAGGTATGAAATAAGTGATCGCATAACCAATTATTATATATTGTGATAACACGAGTGCCATCAATATTTCTAAGAACCCTGTAATGCACTCTAAGACAAAGCATATAGCTATCAAGTATCAATACTTGATGGAGCTAGTTCAAAACAAGGAAGTGAGACTGGAATATGTGCATACCAAGGAACAGTTAGCAGACATATTTACAAAAGCACTACCCAAGGATGCTCATGAGTATCTGTGAGGTAAATTAGGGGTGATTCCCCTAACCGAGGCTAATTAGTTCAGAATGGAACTATTGCATCAAATGTTATATTCAAAATATTTGACACATTGATGCATAGGAAGTCACACTTTAGGATGCTTCCTAAAGCTGTGAAAGAAAGACAAGGACAAAAAAGAGGATCAGTCATAAGCAAGATGATACTAAGTTAGAACAGAAGAATTTGTATGATAAAGATGTAAATGTCTTTGGAATTGTTGTCAAAGAGGGAGATTTTACTGAAAGAGGGATAAGTTACTATACTTAGAGAAAAAAGGGAGAGTTTACTGAAAGAGAGAGTCTACATTTGAACAGAAATAGAAAGATTTTAGTGTGATTACAGACACAGAGGGAGAAATGTTTTACAAGATGAGAACTAGAATGAAGCTAAAGACATTAATGAATATTTTTTCATATCAAGGAACAATAGACTTTTTGGATTGTATGGTAACTATGTTTGTAAAATTATTGTTTTATTGTTTAGTGTTGCCACCAATGCCAAAGAGGGAGATTGTTGGAAAGCTACAATGTAAAGAATTGTTGTTTTTTCATTGATGTCAAACCTTAACTGGTGAGACTGTTGCTATCTGTTTGAGTACCATATCTATTGATTGTTGAAGAAGATTTGAAGGCAAGGATAACAAGAAGACTGAGTGAAATGGTTGAGTTATGAGAAATTACAAGGGTACTTGATCAGTTGGCACATTGTCAAAGTAATGTGTTGTTTATCCATTACACTAAGTCAAGATGTTAGTTTACTGGAAATAGTATATTTCAAGTGATGTTTGTGTCGACCGAGCACCAGTGTATGCCGAGCATAATTTCTTAGTATCAACCAAGCACCAGTAAATTGCCGAGAAAAATAGTGATGACCGAATGGAAGAATACAGTGTTGGCCAAGAAACAGTATTTTGGTAATTGTTGAGATTAGAGATCTCTGGCTGACATAATTGAATTTATTGGGATATGTAAAGTTAATTAAGGATAAGCATGATTGGTCCACACTATTTAAATGCATGGGTCACCGTAATTAATGCATGGATCCAAGATTTAATTAATGATTACTTTGGAGAAGTAAATTAAATGTAAATGATGGAAAGATATGTTGGATCTAACCTAACCTACGATCTACGATCTTGATTAAGCGGAAAAGATTTATTTTACCTAGATGAAGGGGTATAATATAACCTCAAGGGGTTATTTAGTATGTATGTATGTGAAAAGTGTATGCAAGAGAATTTCATGGTTAATTGACTGATTGGCATGATCTAGCAAAGAAGGCTGAACAGAGAAGCAGAGAGTTGCGAAAGTGATTACTTGATGGATTTCCAAGCAGATCTGAAGATTGACATGAGAATGGAGGTCACTCAATAAATTAGCATAAGAGCTGAATTGGATCTAGATTTGAAAAGTAAGTTGTATGTATCAGATCACACCTGCTAATTACTTTCTAACCATTGTGTCAGTCAAAATCCTTTAACTAGGTTGACCTAACAGTCATTGTATAAATCCTTTGAGCAAGGTGACATTTAGGTGGAATGTTCTAGGACCTCTAAAAAGGCCACTCCTAACAGGGTGATTAAATCCTTTAACTAGATCACATTTAGCAATGTATTTTGTAACCTTTAACAGGGTTGGCTCCTAGCAGAGCTCACTTCAGAAGAGCAAAAACTTGGTAGAATGTTACTAGTGGTTTTTCCCGATTTGGGTTTCCATGTTAAATACTGGTGTCAACTTGTGTGAATATTTATGTTGTGTTTTACTATTAAGTTTCTATAAGTTGATTACATTTGAACCGTAAACTGCATATTTATGTTGTTGACTTATGCTATTGCTGTCAAGCAGATCTGAGTTGTTTAAAATGATATAAAGTTTCAATTGGTACATCTAGACCTAAGGATAACTGATTCACCCCCCCTCTCAGTTATTCTAAATGTATTCTAACACTAACATTTTTGTTGAGAAAATTGGGATGCTAAGTAGCTGGAACGACCGCCACTAGGTGAGTAGTAAAAAATGTAAAATAAGCAAACTAAAAATGTGCCTAGACTTTGCTAGCTACAAATAAGGTAAGCCTAAAACCTTATATTTTTGTTTAAATTGTGATATTTGATTCAAAACTTAGCATAATTATAAAAGTGAACTGGAATCTTAAGTAAGAATTAGGGATATGCTCTTCACCTTTGGTGAATCAAACTCCCAAATGTGTCAAATTTGAGAAAAAAATAAGCCAAGAAATGAACCAAACATTAAAATTAAGCCTCATTGTTTGTGGATGAAAGTGCTAGGTATATGTTCTTCACCCTTTGGGTGACTTAGAAAGCCAAAAAAACTCTAATCCCCCTAGATTAAGAGGCTTGGAATTAACATTTTTATTCATGTTTGGGAAGTGAAGCAATAGATATATTCTCTTCACCTTTGGTGAATCAAACTTCTAGACTTGTGTTCATTTCAATTTCTTTCTTTCATTAGATTTTCTAGAACTTTAGTGGGCCTGCCTCCCAAGAATGCGCCTTACAAAGCCGGTGAGAGGGAATGACCCAAAGTGGTAACAAGGTTAAGCCAACCTATTCCACCCACTTCAAAAAACCTCATTAAGTTGAAAAACTTAGAGGGAAAAAATATCAAATGCCTAGAATCATAGGTCTATACACCTCAATCATGTTTGTGTGACTACATACTCCCTGAATGAATCATTTTGTCTTTTTGTGTTGGAAATCCAAATTAAACACACAATTAACTTAGAAAAAACTACCTTGTAGAGCCATGTTTTAAAATCCAAATTGACTTTAGGTATCTTTCTTGGAAACGATTTTGTGGTGAAAAGACCCATACAAATGATCAAGAAGATACGCTTTTTGTATTTTCAATTTAAGGGTAAGAGTAAGTTTCATTGTTATGAGTGTTGTGGTTGAAGGTTAATAATTTCAAATAGATAACATCCATAAAGATCGATAAATTAACTAACACTTTTAAATCACTCACGTAAGGACCAAAACAATAAAGAAAAAAGGTATAAGTCAAAAATATAAAATTTATGTTAATGGTGATCTTCACTAGATCCCATTACATTAAAGCAACTTTACAAGAAGGTGGGACTTACCTTAGAAAAAAGGTACCTTGTCCTAGTGAACCAATTTATTCTTCATATCAACCTTTCAAAACCAAAGAAGAAAAAGAGCAAGAAGTGATAGCACGTATAAGGGGGTGATATGATCTTAACAATGCTCATGAACCAAATAATCATCCCCGTATTAATGCTAATGATGGAAATAACAACGAAAATAATGATGGTCATGATGAGACAAATAATTGTGATAATAATAGAGGAAACCATAGGGATAATGGGGTAAATTGAGATCATTGAGATGAAGAGACAACCGAAGAAAGAGTGGATGAAGCTTCCCAATATTGTTGGAAATATAATAATGGGAAAGCAAGATATTGAGAAGGGGGGGTGATTCAGATCTTCAAAATTAAACACTTAAAACAAACTAATCCACATTCATACATATATGAATCTAATGTAATATCAGATAGCATCCACACAACGAAATAAAAAACTCATAACACAAGAACTTGGTAACCCAAAAACCCAAATAGGTAAAACTGGGGTGGGGATGACACCCACAAAATTCTCCACTACTGCAGTAATAAAGTGTGCCTGTTAAGGCTACAAAATCTGATTACAAGATGAAATCTACCCTATTAAAGGTCTGCCCGGTTAAGAGCTAAAGATCATTACAATCTACCCTGTGAAAGGATTTCAACTTACAATAAAGTAAGCACTCTGTTAGGATATTTAGAAACGTCTGCTAGAACCACTCTGTTAAGAGATTTTCACCTGATATAATGATTAGAATGTCTCAAGTATTGATCCTTCATTATGCACTCAGATGCTGATGATGGATCTCCTCTTTCTAGTACCTTCTATGATCTCACAATCTGATATAACTTTACTTTGTTGTTCACTGTGTTGTCACTCTTCTTGATCTTTGCTTCTTAACAAAATAACCCTCTATGCATTTCACTTCAAAAATGCAGTCACCACACACTTCATCTTCTCTCTTCTTACACATGCAAAATAGGGTTTAGAAGCAATCTAATATATTTGTTCAAGTCTGATAGTGAGATCTAGATCAACGATCAAGATCTAATACCTATACCATCAAGGTATTACAATTAATGTTTACAATAGATCATGCATAGGATAAAACAATTAAATGCATAACTAACTCCATAAAAGAATATTAAATGAATACATAAGTCAGCCCAAAAATCTTATACAAGTCGGCCAGATCACTTATCCTCAAAGTTTGAATCATTCCAGACATGTATACAAAAATTGTTCTTCTCGACACTTAACATCTCTGTCGCTTAGCGCTTAACATCTCTGTCGCTTAGCGCTTAACATCTCTGTCTCCTACTCGGCTTGCTAATGTAACTAGTTAATCTGAATACTGCTCGGCAATTTTTCTCGGCCTTGCATAGTTTTAGCTCGGCCACAGTGATAGCCAACTAAAAATGCCTAAGTGAATGACTAAGTGTTGGTCACTAATCATCAACAAAACTTAGAGATTAACAATCTCCCCCTTTGGTATTAGTGGCAAAAACACACTTATCATTACATTCATTTCATTCCATCAAAATGTTGCCTAAGTATACTAAGTACTCCCCCTAGGAATATACTCAAAATTATTCATACAAAAAGTTTACATGCCTTCAAAAAAAAAAAATACAAGTGTACATGTTTTATACTGATGTATCATACTATATCCTTTCCAACTTCCTTACCAATTTCCCCCTTGTTTTTGTCATTGATTGTTGGTGGGGTTAAGTTGTACTTATCCAAAAATTGTTTATGAAGCTGCAAGGTGGATTCAAATGTAGTATCCCGGCTTTCCTTTACAATCTTCATAACTTCCAATTTTATTTCTAGCTTGGCAGCTAGACTCACTAAACTTTTTGCAGTTGAGAGATTTGCATTTCTCTGTGATAACTCCTTTGCAATTGAAAGTTCCTTCTGTATTACCTCCAAGTGAGGCAACAAGCTTATCTAAATAGTTATCAATTTGGCCCTAATTTGACCATCTTCAGCCATAAGCTCGGCTATTCTTCATTGTGCATTGATCAACTTAGTAAGATGTAAAGAACTAGAAGTAGTATCCTTACCCAAAGTAGTGCCAGTTGATCTCAAATCTAATTGTAGCTTCTCAACAAGATGTAGATTATCCTTTGTGAAGAATTCAACATCACATAGTTTTTGGTACATAGAATAAACATTTTCTATAACTTTCTCCAAAATTTCTACAAGTGTAGAAAGCTCAACCTGTTTTGTTGCAATGTCTTCTGAGATTTTCGCCAGAACTTTGCTCTCAAATCTCCTCTCAGACCATTGTAGAAGTTTTTCATTACTGTTAATATCATCATCAATTACCTTCTGTACAATGTTAACTAATTGATCAATAATTGGAGCTTGAGACATTTCATCCTCTAAGTCAAAATCCTTTGCAAATATATCCTTGATGTCAGGCAACACCTGCTTTTGCTTATGTTCTATTTTCATCTCTTCCTGTCTCTTCTTTCTCTTAAGAAATTCTTGAAGAGTCCCTATTTTTTCAAAAGATAATTCATTGGGATCCCATCATGGAATCACAATTACCTCATCTAATGTTACATCTAGAATTTGAGACTTCTTCAGAACTTTCTTTCTCTTCAACTCTGGTGAACTTATGCTCGACTACATAATACCTTTTCCTGTGATAGTGTCAATGTCCATTGCATCTTTTAATTCTGTCAGTATTGTCTGTGGATTAGGCATACCCCCAATTTTAGGACCTGTGGGAGTGGATGATGCAGAGTGTGGTAGATCAACCAACACTTGCACTGCCTCTTCTTCCTTAGGCTTATCAACAATATCCTTCATCACTACTCCACTATCTAAAACTATTTTGACAACCTCTAAAATAGGTGGATTCTGTGAAGTTACCTCTTGTGCATTTGTTTGTTGTTTCTCTTCACCTTTCTGATCATTGACAACTTCAATTATCTCATCAGATGTTGTGGTCTTTCCTTCTTCAGTATCAGTTTCCTTAATAGTCAAATCAGTGTATGTACCACTCGGTATATCTTGTTCCTTGGCATTCAAATTGCTTGGATCATCAACTATGAAATCCATCAAACTGTCTGCAGTCAGATCAACAAAATTTGTTAAGTCTAATGCATCTTTGGTCTTGTCCTATTCTGTAGCAATCCAGCCTTGATTCATCTATGGCTCAGGGGTAGTCTCCACTTCAACTTCTTTTGTCTTTTGCTCAAATGTTCCCTCACCAAATTTCTTATCTTTTGGAATGGCCAGTCCAAAGATTTCCTTCCAAATCCTTTTACTCTATTGTACTAAACCTTCAATATCATTTTTCAGAATAGCATAACCTCTGAGCTTAAGAATAAACCTATTCTTGTATTCCTCAATGAATTTGGCTCGTTGTTTTGAAGTTAACTCAGGTATTACCTTGGCTAGAGTTCCTTCCCTGATCTGTCTCTCTATGGTAAGTGCAAATTCCCATTTTCTTGACAGAAAATCATATAGTTCATTCAGCACATGGTTTCCTATCTCTGTAGGAGTTAACTTGAAAGTATTCATCATATCCAAAAGTGCTTCCTAAACTTTGTGTTTGTCCACTTTATTCAATTTCTCATACTTAATGAACTTGAAAGTTGCTAACCCTGCTGAATTCCTCAAAATGTCACATACCTCATCAATACTAGCTCGTTTCTTAAATTGTATTGTAGGTATGTTACCTGGTTCATCAATTTTAGTCTTTTCATCATCACTGTCTATCCCCAAGTCTATTTTCCTTCTAGGTCTCTTTGTTGGCTTACTCGGCTCAGCCTTAGGAGCAATTTTAGCTTCCTTTCCAGAACTGATTTCTCCAACCTTCTTCTTTTTATGCACTTTTGTTTGTACTTCTACTGGAGAAGTAACATTAGATGCTCTAGTCCTTGGATGATTAGCTGCAGGAGGTGTAACCTTAGGTTTAGCTTTTCTCGGCTTGGTTAATATTACAATTGATGGTCTTTTACCCTTAGCTTTCTTAGTGATCTCTTCAGATGCACTCACTTCCTCTTCTGTAGACATATCCTCACCTTGTCCAGTGATCAGGCCTAAAGGTGCATCCTCAGGTTCTTTATCACTGCCTAAACCAACCATTTTCTTCAGATTTTTCACAATTTTCTTTCTTTTCCTCTCCATAGTTCCCTTTGTTAAACTCATTGAAATTTTAATTTTGGCTTCATCAAAATTTCCAAACCTTTCTGTTGTAGTATCAATTGCCTCGGCTAGGAGTGCAATGATGGTTGTTGATTCTTCATCAATGTTAATTTCATATGGAAATGGTTCTGAGCATGTTACCCTAGGTGTCACAACCTAGATATATGTGTTATCCATATCAACTAGAAAACAAATTTCTTCATAGTGCTTCTCCACTAGTGATCTAGGAATCCTAGTTCTTAATCTCATTCTCTTCTTGAATTATACAAAATAGCTCCCCATAATACTATTAAAATTACTTCCTAGTTTCTCAATACATTCACTAATCTAAACTGTAATGGGTCTATGCTTTTTCCAAACAATATTTCCCAATGTAGGAAATGTATCCAAAATGTAGAAAAATATACAGACTAGTAAGGAACCAAACTTACATGATGAGCTTTTATCCTTTCTGATTGATGCTAGGTTCTCAGCTAATTGTGTCTGTTGTAGCTCTGTAAGATCATATGTATGATTCTTCTTAACAATTTTCCATGCCTGGTCAATGACTGTACAAGGAACACTATCCAATCTACTCGACTGATAGAACTTATGTGCTATTACTCTTACTCCAAAATCAAGTTCTAGGTCCTTAATTGTAGAGATAGTCATACCTCTGTTGTTCCATACGGCTCCAATGTTTAGTGTAATTTCCTCTTTGTTTTTATCCCTCATTGTCCATTTCCATTAACTATAGGATATCCAATCACTTGATGAATCATGTTTTTAGTAATCTTGACTGGTCCATTATCCAACCACATACACATATCATGAACTCGGCTAAGAATAACCTTAATCCATTCATCTTTGAAACCTTGTGGAAAATCTAGGGCACGAGTTAACCCTTTGTTGGATAAATGTTTGAATTCTCCCTTCAAAACTCCATCGACACACAATTTGCTGTAGGATTTCCTCAATTCACTATCATACTTCACCAATCTTAACCATGTAACATAATTGAACATCATGGATCATAAGTACCTTGGGTGGAATGAATGAGAGGGCTTTAGTTTAATCATTCTAAATTGCACTTTCAGGAATGGCTCAAAAGTTGAGAGGTGCACATTCATCACTCCGTACTAAATAAATTTTCTCTTGTTCTCCCTCCATACTTTTAGCTGGTGTGGAAGAGCTTGCAGCCATAATCTTGAAATTAGGGTTTGAAAGATGAAGAACAGAGTACCTCAGCAAGTAACGCTTCGCACTGTTCACCTTAGGATTGCCGATGGCACACTGACAAAATCTTTGATGCTAACTTTGTTAAGATCAATTCTACAAATTACTCCAATCGCTCCGTAAACAATAAAAATTACAAGGTAAAAATGAAGTATCATCTATTCATCCTTTATAGACTTCGAAAGGTCAAGGTAGGTAAGCAATGAATGTTCTTCCCATTGAGTTAGTGCAAGCCAGTTGTGCTCGGCTTTCTAATGTAACTTTCATCCCACTCAGCTTACTAAACTCGGCCATCACAAAACTTACTCAGCTAACAAAACTCGGCACATACTAAAGAACATGGCCTTAGTGTCCATGATTGGTGCTCGACACCTATAGTGCAATTGGCTCATCTCAGCATTTGTCTTCAAAATATGTCCTAGTGCATCTTAACATATGCAAATATGGACTTTGGTACATTTCATGTTAGGAACTAATGTAAGATAAGAATTTTAAA
>MU226225.1:3447409-3489458 GCA_018584345.1 Thuja plicata
AGATTTTCACCTGATACAATGATTAGAATGTCTCAAGTATTGATCCTTCATTATGCACTCAGATGCTGATGACGGATCTCCTCTTTCCAGTACCTTCTATGATCTCACAATCTGATATAACTTTACTTTGTTGTTCAATGTGTTGTCACTCTGCTTGATCTATGCTTCTTAACAAAATAACCCTCTATGCATTTCACTTCAAAAATGCAGTCACCACACACTTCATCTTCTCTCTTCTTACACACACAAAATAGGGTTTAGAAGCAATCTAATATATCTGTTCAAGTCTGATAGCAAGATCTAGATCAACGATCAAGATCTAATACCTATACCATCAAGGTATTACAATTAATGTTTACAATAGATCATGCATAGGATAAAACAATTAAATGCATAACTAACTCTGTAGAAGAATATTAAATGCATACATAAGTTAGCCCAAAAATCTTATACAAGTCGGCCAGATCACTTATCCTCAAAGTTTGAATCATTCCATACATGTTTACAAAAACTATTCTACTCGGTACTTAACATCTCTGTCTCCTACTCGGCTCGGCATAATACAACTTGGCTCGGCAATGTAACTAGGCAATCTGAATACTTCTTGGCAATGTTTCTTGGCCTTACATAGTTTTAGCTCGGCCACAGTGATAGCCAACTAAAACTGCCTAAGTGAATGACTAAGTGTTGGTCACTAATCATCAACAAAACTTAGAGATTAACAATCCCCTCTTCATAAAGGTCATGGAAAAACTTTTAGAAAGATATAAGGAGAGATATTTCTTCAACCTAGCTCAAGAAGGAGTAAAACTTCCCCATGATTATGATGTTTCAACCTTAAAAAAGATGAGGAAGAGGTAAATCTAATATGTGTGATGAATAAAAAATTTAATATTTTTCAAGCACAATTAGATAGCATGAAGAAATCCATGGCTCCTAAACAATTTTCAATTGAGGCCATATGTATGTTTCTTTTTTATAAGAGTTTAATTATGGTACCACTCCCTCCAAATATGCTATTTCCAAAATATGATAAATATTTAGGTACATACAACCCACAAGACCATTTAGGATAATTTTATGCACTAAGCCTAGATTTATGCATGATACCACCTATTTAATGAGGTTGTTTCCTCAAAGCCTTGGAGGGAAAGAAATGGATTGGTTTTCAAAATTACCCCTGGGTATTAGAACATGTGAAGAATTAGCCTCCAAGTTTGTGACTCATTATTCATATAATATCAAACATGAGGTCACCATGCTAACTTTATGTAACACTAAGCAAAGAGAGGGGGAAGCCTTTTAAAAAAATTTACAAAGATGGAGAGTGGTTTTTTCTCGTTACCCTAGAGGTATACCTGAAAGATAAAAAATGGACATCTTCATGAATAACTTAAATACTATTATGGATTATCAGTTACAACTCCAATGTCCACCCACTTTTAAAAAGATAATTGTAAATGGGATTACAATAGAAGAAGTTCTAGTGAGAAATGGAGAATTAAAACTTTACAAAGAGAAAAGGGTTTTTCTATTAATCCTAACAATGACAACAACAGCAAGGCTCCTAATAACAACAATAAATTTTGGTGGAAGAACACCAAAAAAAACCTTGTTAATGATGGAGTTGTGGAGGAAAAAAATCTTAAAGCCACTCCATTTAATCTCTCAATTGGATCTAATCAAGCCAACAATGTCAATCAAATGTCCAAGATCCCTTTCAATAACAATAATATTTCAAATAATCAATAGGAAAATAAATCAAGACATTTCTTTAATCCAATACAAAGGAGGAAGTTCACACCCTTTGGTGAATCTCTTGAAAATGCATTAAAGAGTCTCATTACCAATAAAATCATTACTTTACCAGAGGTAAGACCTTATGAACCACAAGTCAAACCCTCATGGTGGAATGATTCCCATAATTGTGAATACCATAGAAGCAAGGGGCACAAAACAAATGAATGTATGTGATTAAATCACGTGGTTCAAGACTTAATAGATAATGGAGTGATTAAGGTGGATGGGCCTCAAAATAATGAAGATCATATGGATTTCAAAACTCCTTTCTTCAAACATGAAAAGTTAGAATCTTCAAATTTTAGATAAAACAATAAAAGGATTAATGACAAGGTTAATTTTGCTTATACCTATGACAATGTCATCAATTCCTTATCAAGATATGAGAATCCAATCAATGTTTTTGTGGTTAATAATAATCCATCAAAAGAAACTTCCAATGTTGTAAGTTGGGGGCAAGCTTAAAAGATAACATTACAAGGTACTACCCCTAAAAACATTGGGCCTAATAAATCATCTTAATCTTCAAAACAATATAACCTTGTGGATCAACTCCAAAAAACACCATCCCAAATCTCCATTTTAGAGTTGTTGAAACTTTCACCCAATCACAAGGAAAATTTGGAAAAATATCTTGTTGAGGCTACCGTCCCTAATGAATTAGATGTTGATAGATTCAAAAACATGGTTGGACACCTCATTGTCCCTCATTTTTTATACTTTTTCAAACAAGATGATATGTTGTTAAATAATCCTCAAAATGTTCCATTTCATATAGAATTATTGATACATAAACATCGTGCCAAAAGAGTCTTAATTGATGGGGGTGTTGGTTTGAACATTTTCAATTTGATTCTTTTGGAAGCCTTTGGATTTTTTGAGCATGTTGTTGATCGAAAAAGAAAGATTACCATCAAAGCTTATGATGATGAGGAGAGATCATCCAAAAGAATGGTTGTTTTACCTATCGGGGTTGGGCCAATTGAGAAAGAAAATATTTGTCAAGTTATTTATATGAAGTTGACATATAGCATTTTTCTAGGGAGACCATGGATTCATGAAATATAAGTGGTACCTTCAACATACCATCAATGAATAAAATTTCCATACATGTGTGAAGAAATCGCTATCAATGGAGACTCAAATCCCTTCCAATATTGCAACATGGTTAAACCTTCAAATGAGTCATTCATACCACATAATAGTGAAGCGGATATATAAAGTACTTTCAAAGAAACAACTCAAGAAAAGTCTCCTAGTTTGGATCTGATGATCAATTCCAACAAAGAAAAGACTAACTTAAGTACTTCAACTAAGGGAAAATAAAAGGTTATTTTTTTGGAGTCACAATAAAAAGTTACTACTAGCTCAAGTGTTTCACAACAAGAGGAGGATAATTCAAAAACTTCTAAGGTGGGAAAACAGGGATTCAAATGAAATAGATTACCAAAATATGGACAAGTTAATGAAAACCTTTGAAAAAAAATGTGAAATCAAACAAAAATGGGTAGGAGAATATTTTGTGTCATTATTTTACTTACCTATTTCTCCTAAATCACATGAAAAACCATCTAGTTGTCATCCACCTAAAAAATACAATGTTCATTTTGTGAGAGCTAGTGAAGATGATGATGTTTTACAATGTCTCTATAAAGATGAGGAAGCTTCAAGTTCAAATGTAGAAAGGTTTCAAAATATTAGCATTCAAACACACCAATATGGAAAAGGTTACCATATCATGCAGAAAATGGGTTATAAATGAAGGTGAAATTTAGGAAAAAGAAATAAGGGATTGTTAGAGCCAATAGAACCTCCTTGGAGATCTAGTGATGAAAAAATTAGGCTAGGATATCAAGAACAATGTAGTGATCAAGAAACTTCAAACCATTCTCATGCACATATTAAAATGTTGAATTCACAAAGTGAGCATGATTCCAATGAATATGAATGGGATTCATTATCTGAAGATACTTGTCATGAGAAAGAGGTAGATTTGATTCATATCTATGCATCTATACTTAATTCAAAAGAAGATTCAAGTTTTGGTCAAGGATCTAATACTCATCAAGAATCAAATTCAAGGATAAAGTGAAAATCATTGGGAAGGTGAACCATGGGTACCTTCATGGATAGTAATGTTTAACCCATGAGATTTTTATCCTCAAGAAATCCAAGAGGACTCAAGTGAGGATAATTTTGATCCAAGTTCTATGGAACACCTTGAACAAGCACATGTGATAGATCCTAACTATACAATGTACAAACCTTCTAACAAAGTCATGTCCTTAACCCCATGGATTTGAACTATTTAATGAGCCCTTATCCCTCATGCATCCCAAACTAATTGATTGGGATTTAACCAATCCAAGTGACATACTTTCTTTCCCAAATGATAATCCACTGCCCTTGTACCTAAATGCGGTTTAACCCTCTTCCATCAATGAATTCCAACAAAGCATAATAGAGGAGGAAAATGTCCAATATCTTAGTCTCAAAAGAATAGAAAAAAATAAAGAAAAAGTAAATGGTCTAGTGGTGAAAACTCACCACAATGTGGCAGTACTCGACCCAATACAAGTAAAAATAAAAGTTGTTTTCAAAATTTAAAACCCAATTGTGGCACCTAAGGAAGAGATATTGGAAATTTTTCTAGAGTGTTATGAAGATAGGTCTTCTATATTGATTAAGCCCTAAGAAAAGGTAAACATTGGCATAGAATCAGAGCCCAAAATCATAAACCTTGCAGCATCATTGACTTCAAAGGAAAGACAAGAATTTATTAAATTCTTTAAGGAAAGACAAGTAAATTTTGCATGGTCCTATGCTGATATGCCAGGGATAAATACAAATTTTATCATGCATCATGTAAATATAAATCCAAGAGCTAAGCCAATAAAACATAAATTAAGGAAGATGCATCCTCACATTGCCTTATTAGTGAAAGATGAATTGGAGAAATTGTTAAGTGTTGGTTTCATCAAAGTTATTGCATATGTCGAATGGATTTCCAACATTGTGCCAGTTTCAAAGCATGAAAAATCAATCATGATATGCATATATTTCATAAATATTAACCTATAATTACCTAAAGATGACTTTATATTAACAAATATTGATACTATAGTGGATTTGATAGCAGAAAATTATGTATTCTCCCTCATGGATGGATTCAACATGTACAATCAAATAAGGATAGCTCCTAAGGATCAGGATTAATGATTTTTTACATGTCCTTGGGGTAATTTTTATTGGAATGTGATGCCCTTCGGTCTTAAAAATGCCAGAGCGACTTATCAAAGGGTCATGACTACCATTTTTCATGATATGATACACAAATTCTTAGAAGACTATGTTGATGACAACCTGGAAAAATCTCATACAAGGAAAGAACACTTACTGATTTTGAAAAAAATATTTATAAGGTTAGAACAATTCAAATTGAGATTGAATCCTAAAAAATGTGCATTTGGTGTACAATCTAGAAAACTATTAGGCTATATAGTATCTACTAAAGGAATAGAAGTATACCCTGAGAAAGAGCAAGAAATAATGGAAATGAAAGCACCAAGGAACATAAGAAAAATTAGATCACTTCAAGGATGGATACAATCTATAAGAAGATTCATTTCTCAATTATCCAAAAGATGTCATTCATTCACTCGACTCCTTTAAAGGTATAATTTTCAAATGGGACACTCAATGTGATGAAGTCTTTCCACTCTTGAATAAATACCTGATAAATCCACCAATATTGATGCCACCCATTAAATACAAGGAATTACTTTTATACATTTCAATGATAGAGCATTCTTTAGGTGTGTTATTGGCTCAAGAAGATGAGAATGGAAAAGAAAAGGCAATCTATTATCTTAGTAGTGCATTGGTTAAGTATGAGCTCAATTACAGTTGTATTGGAAGGGCATGCCTTGCAGTAGTTTTTGCGTCACAAAAACTATATCAATATATATTGGAACATAAGTTTAATCTCATACCTAAGATTTATCCTTTAAAATAATTTTTGAGCAAAGTAGATTTAAAGGGGAGATTTAAAAAATGGGTCATGCTGTTAGGTGAATTTGACATCTAATATATGGATAGAAAAGAAATAAAAGTACAAGTCATATTTGATGAGTTGGTCGAAGCTCCTATTTTTTATGATCAACCTATCCAAGTAGAATTTCCATATGTAGACATAGTACATGTTGAAACTAATGCATGGACACTTTACTTTGATAGATCCTACACACAACATGGTTCAGGGGCATGAATTCTATTGATTACACTACAAAGATATACTATTCCAAAAGCATACAAACTTCTCTTTCCTTGTACAAATAACATTGTAGAGTATGAAGCTTTGGTTATAGATATTAAAATGCCTCTAGAATAGAAAGTAACAGAACATCATGTCTATGGTGACTCTCAACTTGTGATAAATCAAATCAATCATGAATACCAAACAAAGGATGAAAATTTGATGTTGTATAAAAGAATGATAGATTACTAGAAGAATTATTTTGTTGTAATAAATTTTTAACAAGTACCAAGAGAAAATAATAGAGGAGCATATTCCATGGTGACCTTAGCTTCTCTTTTACAAATATCAAAGCAGAATGCAAGATATGAATTCTTGGTGGAAGAGTTGGTAAAACCCGTATTTGACCTTCCTGATACCCAAATCATGTGCTTACTAGTTGGACATGACTCCCCATGGTATGGAACAATTTATTCCTATTTAAAATAAAAAACTTTACCTTTGGACCAATCCCAAAACCAACGAAGAAATTTCAAATTCTAAGCTTCCCATTTTATTATCATTTGTGACACATTGTATTGTAAGGGTATTAACGGAATGCTTCTTAGGTGTCTAGAGAATGAGGAATCAAAACTCTCTTTACAAGACATTCAAAAGGGAATCTTTTAGTATCATTCAAGTGGTTTAAACTTAGCTAATAAGATCCTTTGAATGGGGTATTATTGGCCAACTCTAGAGAAAGATGCTTGTCAGTTTGTAAATGTATGTCAAAAATGCCAATATCATGGAAATATGATTCATGTACCAGCACAAGAGCTACACCCAATGACCACACCTTGGCCCTTATACCAATGGGGGTTTGATTTAATTGGGATGATTTATCCACCATCATCTAATGGTCATAAATACATCATAACTATGAAAGAATATTTCACTAAATCGGTAGAAGTTGTGCCTTTAACAAAAGAAATAGGAAAACAAATTTTAATGTTCATCCTGAATCATATAATTTGTAGATATGGCATTCCTCGTGCTATAATTACTAACAATGGAAAATAGTTCAAAAACAACGATATTGATGAACTATGTGCCAAATTTCACATCACTCATCATTGTTCTTCATTTTACTAGCCTTAGGGGAATGGTCAAGCAGAAGAAAAAATAAGAATATCCTCAATATTTTAAAGAGAACAGTTGATAAAACAGGGAGGGATTTGCACAGTTAGAATAACTGAGAGGGGGGTGAAAAAGTGGCCTAAAAAATATTCCAATAATTTAACCCAAAAACTTATTACCACAATTATAAGCCTCTAGTTATCTTCAGTCCTACAAGATGTATGCCTTTAGTACAAGATGTAGGCCTTTATATTATCTTCTCAAATAACTACTGCCCGGAGTTCACTATTAAACCTTATTCTTTATATTTACCGATTATCAGTCTATCATTTACTGAAATACAGTAAATAACTTAGTGTATACCGGTCAATCGTGGTTTAGTAATGTATAAAGTAAAACATGAAAGCAATGACTTATAAACACATTTGACACATGGATTTTTAATGTGGAAACCCTATTAAGGGAAAAACCACTTGGGATCGGTAACCCAAAATTTTCACTCTTCTAAAGTGAGCTTGGTGAAGAGCCAACACTATTAAAGGTTACGAACACACTGTTAAGTGCTACCTTGTTAGAGGATTTATCACTAACAGTTAATCACTTGATATCTAGAATTTCACTATGCTATCTTCATGAATTAACCTTTTGATACTCCTTGGGATGTATCTCAATATATAAAGGATTTTTTTAGATTCTGCTCGGTTAAGAGACTTCTCTGATTCAATGGTTAAACTGAAATAGTATATGATCTATTCATAAATACAACTATACTTTGCAGATGTTTAGATCTATTGTAAGCTCATAATACCTTTCTGATCAATGTCTTTATTAAATAACCTTTCTCCACTTCTTTCTGCTCAATGATGTTGTGCTTCTCTGTTGCTTGGTGTCCACAGAAATATTTAGCTCTGTTCTTTAGCTTGATTGATCAAGATTGTATGAAGTCTTTCTTCACCAATTTCTCTTTAGCATCCTCTTTCTCTATTCACCCCTAATTCATAATGAATTATCTTGTCTCTTTATAGACATGATTTCACCGTTTATAAGTGCTTGACTTTCTTTTTCTCAGTGTGATCCACAATTCTCACCTTTCTTGTTTTAAAGCTTTACTTTAGTTTTATCCCATAGATCTCTCTTAGAAAACTAGAATAAAATAGCTTTAAATCTCTCGCTTATCTCTGGCTTTTAACTTGTCGATGAAAACAATGTTAACAACCAGTTAACTCCTTTAGCTATTGCCAGCTAAGTCTTTTGTCATTTTTGAACTTCAGTTCTTTTCAGTGTTTAACTCCTTGTTAGCTCGATCTTTAACTTTAGTTGTCCTCGGGCATCTCTGTCCGTTGGGGTTGTTTGTTTGTTGGGGTTTTCTGTTCATCCAGTAACACTGTGATTCTGATCATCGGTAATGCTTTCTCAGGTATCACTGTGACTTTCCTCTCGGGGTTCTCTATCTGTTGGGGTGTACTGACCATCGATGTTTGTTGTCACTTTGGTGAATACTAAATTTTTATGCATTACTAATAGCATAACCTTTATCTTTCTGGTTCTTTGACACTATGTGTATAACCAATCATATTATATCAAGTTGACATCAATAATAATACAATACATTAACTGATTTAATGTCTTACATTAGCTTTCTGTAGCTTGTTGATCATCAACTTAATATCTTCAAATATTCAATCAGTTATAGTTCATCAATCTCTCCCTTTGGCATTGATGGAAACACACTACATTAATACTACTACAATATGAAATATATCAGTTGTATTTCATCAATCTACCAAGCTTATCTTTCTATAACCAATACAACTGTCTAGCTCTCGGTAAGCTCATAAGCTTAGATTTGTTTCTTGCAGAGTGCTTTCTTCAATCTTCAATCCCTTCACTGGATAGATGTAGTAGCTTCTGATTCTATCTCTCCCTGTGTTGTAGAATCTCTTTTCTGATGTTGACTCTCCCTTTGACTGTTCCTCTCCTTGATCATGTCTTTTTCCTTTGATATAAATATATATACTCTCTCCCTAAAGTAATCTTGCCCTCAAGATACTTCTCTTCCTTTTGGATAATCATGATGGATATTTCATATGTAATCTCTCCCTTTGGATATTCTCTCCCTTACAGGTTACATCTCTCTCAAGTCGTCTCAATTCATCTCTCCCATCTTGGAAATTCTCTCCCTTTGACAACAATGCCAAAGTATATCCTTCCTCCTTTTTATAATACACTCCTTGAATTTCCCTATCCTTCAGCATTACAATGACTTTGTTGTTTGGTGTAGATATGTACCTTGTTGTGTACAGATGTATCTTTGTATTCCATTTCTTTGCTTGCATCAACATGAATGATGTTCTGATTGTGTGTAGGCTGATGCAACCTTCTAGTTAGCTTACTGACTAATAGACAAGGGTCGGACCCCTAGTCTCTTTCTTAGGCACTCAAATATATCTTTACGTAATGGCTTTGTGAATATGTCAACTAATTGTTCCTTGGGTTGAACATATTCTAGTATCACCTCTTTCTCTTGCACTTGTTCTCTTAAGTAATGATACTTGTTTGCAATGTGCTTTGTCTTAGCATGCATGATTGGATTCTTAGAAATGTTTATTGCACTGGTATTATCACAATAGATAATCACCGGTTCAAGAATTTTCATATTCATACCTTCTAGTAACTGTTTGAGCCATGCAATGTTAGATTTGTTTACAGCAGCAGCCACATATTCTACTTTTTTAGTAGATTGTGAGATGCATCCTTTCTTCTTGCTTATCCATGTGACAAGTCTTTCACCCATGAAGAATGCTCCTCCAGTTGTGCTCTTTATGTCATCTAAGTTTCCATCCCAATCAGCTTTTGTATAGACTTGAAGCTCAAATTTTCCTTCTCTTTTATACCATAAGCCATAGTCCTCGGTTTTCTTTAGATATCTCAGAATTCTCTTGACAGTAGCCATGTGTGATTCTTTGGGATTAGCAGAGAATCTTGCAACTATTCCAACTGCATGTTCTATATCTGGTCTAGTATGAACAACATACATTAGTTTTCCAATCATTGATCTATATAGGGTATGATTTACCTCATTTGACTTATCTTCCTTTATCAGCTTGCATCTGGTTTCCATAGGTGTTCCAACTGGCTTGGAATCTTCCATCTTGAATATCTTCAGCACTTCCTTGATGTATTTGGATTGTGTGATATATATGCTTGCATCTTGTTGAAGAATTTGTAGACCAATAAATAATTTGATCTCCCCAAACATCGACATCTCAAACTCTTTGCTCATTTCATTAGCAAAATATTTACATAACATATCATTACCCCCAAATATGATATCATCAACAAATATTTCAGCAATCAGAATATTATCATCAAAATCTTCTTTAAAGTACAGATTGCTATTTTCACTTGTTCTTATGAATCCAATGCTTATGAGATAGGAGTGAAGTCTCTCATACCAAGCTCTAGGTTCTTGGTTCAATCCATACAAGGCTTTGTGTAGTCTATAAACCATGTTTCTCTTGTTAGGATCAACAAACCCTTCTAGTTGTTCAATGTATACCTCTTCTTCTAGTATTCCATTTAGGAATGCAGATTTGACATCCATTTGTTATACCTTGAATCCTTCCTTCTAAGCACATAAGCTCTGATACCAATTGTTAGAATAACTGAGAGGGGGGTGAATTAGTGGCCTCAAAAATATTCCAATAATTTAACCCAAAAACTTATTACCACAATTATAAGCCTCTAGTTATCTTAAGTCCTACAAGATATATGCCTTTAGATTATCTTCTCAAATAACTACTGCTCGGAGTTCACTATTAAACCTTATTCTTTATCTTTACCGATTAGCAGTCTATCATTTATCCAAATACAATAAATTACTTACTATATACTGATCAATCATGTTTTAGTAATGTGTAAAGTAAAACATGAAAGAAATGACTTATAAACACATTTGACACATGGATTTTTAACGTGGAAACCTTGTTAAGGGAAAAACCACTTGGGACCGGTAACCCAAAATTTTCACTCTTCTGAAGTGAGCTCGGTGAAGAGCCAACCCTGTTAAAGGTTACACAAACACTGTTAAGTGCGACCTTGTTAGAGGATTTATCAATAAATAGTTAATCACTTGATATCTAGCATTTCACTGTGCTATCTTCATGAATTAACCTTTTGATACTCCTTGGGATGTATCTCAATATATAAAGGATTTGTTTAGATCATGCTTGGTTAAGAGACTTCTCTTATTCATTGATTAAGCTGAAATAGTATATGATCTTTTCATAAATACAACTATACTTTGCAGATGTTCTGATCTATTGTAAGCTCATAATACCTTTATGATCAATGTCTCTATTCAATACCTTTGATCCACTTCTTTCTGCTTGGTGATGTTGTGCTTCTCTATTGCTCAGTGTCCACAAAAATCTTTAGCTCTGTTTTGTAGCTTGATTGATCAGGACTGTATGAATTCTTTCTTCACCAGTTTCTCTTCAGCATCATCTTTCTCTATTCACCCCTAATTCATAATGAATTAGCTTGTCTCTTTATAGACATGATTTCACCATTTCTAAGTCCTTGACTTTCATGTTCTTGGCGTGATCTGCAATTCTCGCCTTACTTTCTTTAAAGCTTTACTTCAGTTTTATCTTGTAGATCTCTCTTAGACAACTGGAATAAAACAACTTTAAATCTCTCGCTTATCTCTAGCTTTTAACTTGTCGATGAAAATAATATTAACAACTATTTAACTCCTTTATCTCTTTCCAGCTAATTCTTTTGTCATTTCTGAACTTCAGTTCTTTTTGGTGTTTAACTCCTTGTTAGCTTGGTCTTTGACTTCAGTTGTCCTGGACATCTATGTCCGTTGGGGTTGTCTGTCCATTGGGAAACACTGTGATTCTGCTCATTGATAATGCTTGCTTGGGTTTCTTTCTCGGGTATCACTGTGAATTTCCTCTCGGGGTTCTCTATCCGTCGGGGTGCACTGACCGTCGGTGTTTGTTGTCACTTTGGTGAATACTGAGCTTTTATGCATTACTGATAGCATAACCTTTATCTTTCTGACTCTCTAAAGTCTTTGAAACTATGTGTATAACCAATCAGATTATATCAAGTTGACATCAATGACAATACAATACATTAACTGATTTAATGTCTTGCATTAACTTTCTACAGCTTGTTGATCATCAACTTAACATCTTCAAACATTCAATCATTTATGGTTCATCAGGCACATACAATATAATCCATCATTGTGGGCATACAGAACAAGAATAATAACACCTATGGGTGCAACTCCTTTTTCATTGGTTTATGGAGCAGAAGTTGTGTTACTATTAGAAGTTTAGATTCCATCCTTAAGAGTCTCCTTACATGGGTTAGTGACAGATGAGGATTATAGAGTTTCTAGACTTCAACAACTTGAGTTACTCAAAGAACATTAAACACAAGCCTATGAACATTTGGAAGTGTACCAAAACATAATGTCTAGGAGATACAACAAGAAGATAAAACCCCAAACCTTTCAAATAGGTGACTTAGTGTTAAAAGAGAACCCTAAGAATCAAGCAGAGAGAGAAAATAAGGGAAAGTGTGAAGCAAATTGGCTAATACCTTTCATTATTACCTCTTCCTTTGGAATAGGGCTATACAAATTGGTTGATTGTGATGGAGAGGAATTATAAGAACCTACCAATAGCATCCATTTAAAGAGGTTTTATACCTGATTTAGATGAAAGTGTATAGAATAAAAGAGTATCAAATGAGAGAGCATCAATTTTTGTATAGTGGAAAAGATCTTGAGAAAAATCCAAAAACATTATGAAGAAAAAAAGGTACAAAATAGTGGAAAATTGAGCATGAAGAAACCAAAAACATTTAAATATGAGATCCTGAAAAAAAAATTATCTTGGTGAAAACCTGACAAACAGGCACCTTGGTGATATCAAAAAAATGTAAAAATAATAAAATACAAAGAGAGAGAGAGAGAGAGAGAGAGAGAGAGAGAGAGAGAGAGAGAGAAGTGCCTTGGTGAAAACCTAGCACTAGGAACCTGCTTGTTAACAAAAAAGTGCAAAAAAAAAAAAGAGAAAAAGAGCAATAAATTCAAGTGGTGAAAACTGGGTAAACAGACGTCATTTGACCTTTAAGTCATGCCTAGTTGCATTTTTCCATTTGCATATTTTCCATCATCATTATATATATCCTTGCAGCCATCTTTTGTACATAGTCATAATAAAATCTTAGATTTGCATTTGCATATCCAAGGTTGCATCATGGTTTTGAAAGTGGGTTAAATCCAACATCATTGATACATCAAACTGGGCGCACCTAAACTGAAACAAAGGAGTTCACCAAGAAGATATAAATTGGAAAAAATCAATGCACTAAACCAAACAAATAGACACTTTAACCTTTGATTTATATCATTATTCAATTCACATTTGATCTTGAAACCTGAGTGATCGATACATTAATCTTGGACTTTAACTTGACTTTATTTTTATCAGGATTAAAAGATCGAAATGGATGAAGTTCTATTAGAAATACGGATACAACAACAATTGCACTATGGTTTTTGATATGTTTCTATATTTTTGAGTCATGTCTTTTTAACTAATCAATGATGTTTTGACTAGATTCACAATGGTTAAATGCATGATAACATTTTTCTTGATTTTTGAGTGATTGTTTGTAAGGTTGATTCATTGAAGTATGTAAAATTTTCTAAAGACATGATCGTCAAACTATCATTGAGGGCATTTTCATATTTAAAAGGATCGTATCTTTGTTTGTTTACACAAATAGATACCTTGGCCATTTAGATCAATCATATCTTAATGTCAAAATCCACTTGCAACATTGAATCTGATGAAAACAGTATTCATACTCTCATGGTTTGGAAATCTAACTAGTGAAGGGTTGTACCAATTTCATGATGAACATCTGTGAACAAAAATATTCATATCATCATGGTTTGGAAATCTAACCAATGATGGTTATACTTGCTAGTGATCCACAAAAAACTCAATGATGAAAATGAAGGCATTTTGTTCAAAAAGTGACAATTTAGTTGCATTCATATATATTAATTTGCCTAAGAGATTTCCATAATTAGGGGTAAGTTTATCAAGGTTGACATTGAACAAAAATTCTCTTTTCAAAACAACTATGTTGGACTTTCATCAAAACATGCATATCATTAATAATTAAAAACATTAAAATTTCATTAGTCATTATACATCCAATTCATTTAAGATCATTTCATCCAAGTGCATTTATCATTAGAACTATTAAGTATCATTACATAAAGTTATCATAAAAATCATCAAACCATAAAGCATTACAACATACATTATGCATTCATTTAAACTATGTGATATATAACACATCCATCCAAAGCACGTAAAATAAATGCATTCATATCACTATAGACCATCTAGAAATGCATCCATATATCTCATCATAAATCATCACATAAAAAGTCCAACATATGCTTCCAGCGTAAATAATATATCAAATCAAAGGGAAGATTCTATCAAAAGAGAATCACCTGATCATAAAATATTTATCAATAAGAATAAATCTCTCAAAATGATGATTAAATAAGATATGTAAATCACATGAAGATGGAATCATAAAAAATTCAAACTAGAAGCACCACCTATTCCATCTATATCATCCTTTCCACCTATACCATATGTGTCATTTGTACCATGTGTTCCATCTGTATCTTTATTGGCTGAACTACCTGGATCTAACTTAGGTACCTAACTAGAATTAGCTGCAATAGGTCTATGTTCCATAGAAGCCATAAAACTTTGCATCATACTAGAAAATTGATCCATCCAACTACTAATAGCTTCCACACTAGCATGTAAATATCTAACATCCTGAGTAAGCGTCTTTTGTGGACGTGGAACAACAAGAATCTATGGAACAACTATAATCTATGGAAATAGAATATGTGGAACTAGAATCTGAGGAACATGTCTAACCTGAGCTATATGTACCTGTTTGGCTACTCTCTACCTCCATTGACCCCAAACTGCTAACACAACCTGAGGAGGAGCTCTTCCACCTATCCCTCCACCTCTCATCCACACTCCTCCACCTCTCATCCTAACTCGACCACCACCAGCCCTAGCATAACCAATCACCAACAGATGTCTACCTGAAGCTCCTGTTGGAGATTTTCCTCTGTGCAAATAGTTGATTGTATGTTTGTCATTGATGATAACATATAATATACAGCAGTGTCCTATAATAAATTATCAGTATAGATATTCCGGAGCCTTGCACATTTATATCTATTTTGTAGACACGTTCTTGATGCAATGTTCATACACGTAGATTCAGATATGCAGTTTCAGTTGATTCATGTTAATCTATTTTGGCAATTACAGTTTCTGGAGACTATCTGTTAATAGACGATGTATTTACATTGTTTCTTGATTTGCACCTATCTTCAAGATATGTGTTTTTTATATTCATGTTTAGCTATGAGTTAATAATGATTCTCTAAAGGTGCTAAATGTGTTTTAATAGAAGCGTGATGTTTGAGTTAATTTGGCTGAGCTGACTTTAATTTGGTAGAGCAATGTGAAGCGATGCGTCCACTCATTTTGAGTTGCACGGTCCTAACTTTGATTGCGTGCTTAGTTAAGCTAACAAGGAAGTTGTTGAAGTGTTGTCTATAGTCATCGTGACCTTATCCTTGGGGAAGATACATATATCAGTTCAAATATGATCGTTAAGGGTGAAAATGAAGTGAAAAAGAAAAGACAGAGCAGAGCAGAAAGTTAGACAGTAAAAGTTGAAGATCTGTGTGAAGAAGCAGAAGAAGATTACAATTCATTGGAACTGATCAAGACAGTAGGTCTACTCAAATAGTTCATTATCAGATATAGTGTATATCTTTCTTATAGAAGGTTTTAGCCTTCATCACTTGAGTAGTGAGCTCTTGGACAGTGTGTCCTCACCGCTAACAGGGTTATTTTCAAAAGACTCCTAACAGGGTCTGACCTTTGACCAGGTCTCTGTACTTATTGCATTGTAAAGATCAACTCCAAACAGGGTTGAAAGATCTTCTAACAAGGATCATTATAAACTAGTACAGTTATTTGTGGGTGCTAATTCCCACTGGGTTTTTTACCTAATTTGGTTTTCCCCATTACCAAAATTGTGTTGTTCAATTCTGTGTTATCTTGTTGAGTTTATGTTTAAAGTTATTATGTACTTAATTGGAAAAAGAATTGAATCTTGTAGATAAATGATTCGCCCCCCCCCCCCCTCTCATTTATCTCTTGGGACTATTCCTAAAAATTAGTATCAGAGCCAAGTACCTTAGAGAGAAAGCTTAATAGCTTAAGGTAGATCAGATGGCATACTTCAAAAAAGAGAATCCTAAGTTTGATGGAGAGAATTATCTTGATTGGAAGAACAAAATGATAACACATCTACATTGCGTTGGTTTTGAAATTTTTGAAATAGCCACACAAGAATTTTTTGTTCCCTCTCTGAAAGACCTTGCAAAAGATGATGCTACTAATAAATAAAAGGATGTATTCATCACTAATGCAATTTCCAAGGAAGCCCTTATAAGTGCATTATCTAACTGTGAATTCTCTAAGATTAAGAAAGTAGACAAAGCCTACACCATATGGAAGTATTTAGAAGATATGTTTGAAGGAGATATCTAAGCTAAGAATGCATGGAGAAAGACATGGAAAAATAAGTATAACAACTTAGAGCTGCTACCTGAAGAGAACTTCAGAGCTTAAAATCAGAGGATTAATGAAGCAGTTTCAAGAATCGGAAACAATGGTGGAGAAATTTTAGAGGATTATACAATGGAAAAACTGATGACTACATTGACAATAGACTATGAGAGCAAGATCAATATCTGAGATGAGACTATGCAATTTTCAAAAGACTTCAAGAGAGAGACTTTGATCAGAAAAATCTCTGCATTTGAGATTTCAAGATTGCAGATGGAACCTAAAAGTGAAACAGCTTTCAAAGCCTCAGTCCATGGTAAGAAATTCTTGAGCATCTCTAGTAATAAAGAGAAAGAAGAACTAGATACAAAACTAGAAGAAATCATTGCTATGATTGCCAAGAAAGAAAGGAAAGGTAAAGGAAAATATGAAGGACATCTACCCTTCAAATTTTTTTCATGCAACAAAGTTGGCCATTTTGCATCCAAGTGCCCTACAAGAGTCAAGAAGTTTAGATTAGATTACAAGCCCAAATATACTAAGGACTGCTATCATGTTGAAGATGGTGTAACTGATGATGACTCAAGAGAAGATGAAATTGGATTCATTGCCATTAAAGACATTGAGAAAATGCTTGAAGAAATGTACAATGAAGATGAAAAGAAAGCACAAGAGTTATCATTAGTTTCCAAAGCAGACATCAGAACTAACTGGATCAATGACAGTGGATGCTCGCATCACATGACATGAGACAAAGACAAATTTGTACATCTGGACAAGTACAAAGGTGGTATGGTTAGATTTGGAGATAACACTCCCAAACCTATCATAGGCAGAGGTTCTATTACCTAAAATGGAAAGAACAAGATAGATGATGTTCTTTATGTTGATGGTTTACATCATAACCTACTAAGTGTTGGACAATTGCTTGACAAAGGATATCAGTTGGAATTCAAAGACAATAAGTGCACCATTAATAACAAACAAGGAGATATGATTGCATTAGGCTCTAAGACTAAAGGTAATGTCTTTCAACTCAATTTAGAAGTAATTTTTTTTGTTGCAAAATTAGATGACAGTTGGCTATGATAGTAAAGATAAGCAATGTGAAGGTAGTAAGTGACCTTCTTAGTATTGCAAGACCAATTGATACTATGTGCAGAGAATGTGTGATGGGAAAGCATGTAAGGAGCTCATTTAGAAGCAAGTAGAACTCAGTAGAAAACAAATTGGGTCTAGTGCATACAGACTTATGTGGTCCTACTCAAACAAGATCATACTATGGAGAAAGGTATTTTATTTTGTTTCTAGATGATTTTTCAAGGATGATGTGGGTTGCATTCTTAAAGGATGAGTCCGAAGCTTTTGAGAAGTTCAAAATATTCAAAGCTAAAGTTGAATATGAATCTGGATTAAAACTAAAGTGTCAAAGATCAGATAGAGGAGGAGAATTCACCTATGACCAGTTTTATGAGTATTGTGAAGAACATGGGATCAAAAGGCAGTTGAGTGCTCCTAGAACACCTCAACAGAATGGGATTGCAGAAAGAAGAAATAAGATCATACTTGATAGAGCGTGCACTATCATGATAGAAGGAAAAGTTGCACACACCTATTGGAGAGATGTAGTCAATACAACAATCTATACTATCAATAGAATATAACTAAGGCCAGGCGCAGATAAAATACCTTATGAACTTTGGTTTGGTAATGTACCTACAGTAAAATACTTTAGAATCTTTGGAAGCAAGTGCTACATCAAGAGAGATGATGGTGTTGGTAAGTTTGATGCCAAAAGCGATGAAGGTATTTTCCTTGGTTACTCTACTAAAAGCAAAGCATATAGATGTTTTAACTTGAGATTGAAGAAGATAATTGAAAGTACACATGTAAATATTGACGAGAAGTTCATGATTCAAGAAAGATACTATGATTGTGCACCTATGATTGAAGATGAACCCAGGCCTAGCAGTAAAGAAACAGTTATTAAAGAAATGTTTGATTGTATTGATGTATCATGCAATGACCTTGAAACAAGCAAAGAGGAATCACAAATTGCAGATGAAGATGTCACACCTAAAGTTCCAAAATTCACAACTAGATACCATTCAAAGGAAGATATCATTAGAGATCAGAGTAGTAGAGTTTTGACAAGATCTAATGCAAAAGTTATAATAGTTGATGAAGAGGTATGTTTACTTTCACAAATTGAACCTTTAAGTGTTCAAGATGCATCCAATGATTCAGATTGGCAGAAAGTTATGAAAGAAGAATTAGATCAGATAATCAAGAATGATACATGGGAACTGGTCACTAGATCTTGTGATAAAAATGTGATTGGAACAAAATGGATATTCAAAAATAAGATGAATGAAGAAGGTACAATGGTAAGAAACAAAACAATATTGGTATGTAAAGGATATGCGCAAAGAGAAAGAATAGACTACACTGATACATTTGCCCCTGTGAGCAGACTGGAAACTATCAAGCTATTTTTGGCCTATGCAATATTCAAGAACTTTAAAGTATATCAAATGGATATCAAGTCAGCTTTTCTGAATGGTGACTTGAAGGAAGAAATTTACATAGAACAACCTGAAGGATTTAATTTATCAGACAAACCAGACATGGTATGCAAACTAAAGAAATCCTTGTATGGACTTAAACAAGCCCCAAGATCTTGGTATGAGAGACTTGATGGTTACTTAACCAAGATTGGATTCAAAAAGGGAGTAGCAGATTGCAATTTATTCATGAGAGAGACAACTGATGGACTACTACTTGTTTCTATCTTTGTTGATGACATTATCTTTGGAGGTAATGACAAGCTTAGTGTAGAACTCACCAAAGAGATGAAAAGAGAGTTTGAAATGAGCATGATTGGACCTATCAAATATTTTTTGGGATTGAACGTAAAACAAACAGATAAAGGCATATCCATAAATCAGTCTAAGTATGTGAAGGAGGTATTGAAGACTTTCAAAATGGAAGATTGCAAACCAGTAAGAACCCCCATGATAATAGGAAGCAAGCTTTCTAAAGATGATGATTCCATAGCAGTTGACAAGACACTATACAAGTCTATGATTGGAAAACTCATATATCTTACTCAATCTAGACCAGATATTTCTAATGCAGTTGGCATTGTTGGAAGATTTGCAATTGAACCTAAACAAAATCACCTAATGGAAATAAAAAGAATATTCATATACTTAAAGGGGACTATAAACTATGGTTTATGGTATCCTAACTTAGAGAATATACAACTTCATGTGTATACAGATGCAGATTGGGAAGGTTGTGTTGATGACAAGAAGAATACCTTAGGAGGAGCAGTATTTCTTGGAGACAAGTTGGTTACTTGGACAAGCAAGGAGCAAAATTGTATCTCTTGGTCAACAGAAGAAGCTGAGTATGTTGCAGTAGAATTGAATTGTTCAACAATGGTCTAGATCAAATAGATGATTAAAGACTTTGGTATTCAGATTGATTATCCTATTGTTATTTACTGTGATAACACTAGCACTATCAATATGTCAAATAACCTTGTGATGCATGCAAAGACAAAACACATTGAGATCAAATATCATTTTCTAAGAGAAAAATTTACAGACAAAGAAGTAAAGTTTGATTATGTGAGCACTAAAGAATAGTTAGCATAATTTTTTACAAATCCTTTATCAAAAGATACTTTTGAGTATCTCAGGGAGAAGCTGGGAGTAATTCCCTTTCCTAAGTCTGATTAGAATTTGTAGCAATAGCATCAGTCCTTGGTGACTGATGAGTGGTTGAATACTCTACTTCTAGAGTAGTACATGTGCTTAATTGTTTTTGGTGCCCTTTTCCATTGATTTCAAAGGGGGAGTATATAGTTAGGGGGAGCATATACTCTGGGGGAGTATATAGTAATGAAAAATATAGTAAAAAGAGATGCAGCAGTTAAGAGGAGCTTTTGATGAGGATATTGAGAATATTTTAAAAAGGAGAATACTTTGGGTTGATGGTGTTTTTCATATCATATGTTGCCATCAATTTCAAAGGGGGAGATTGTTGGAGATTTGCCTTTGTGCGAATAGTTGATTGTATGTTTGTCATTGATGACAATATATAATATACAGCAGTGTCCTGTAAATAATTATCAGTACAGATATTCTGGAGCCTTGCACATTTACATCTATGTTGTAGACATGTTCTTGATGCAATGTTCATACACGCAGATTTATATATGTAGTTTCAGTTGAGTCATGTTAATCTGTTTTGGCAGTTACAGTTTTTGGAGACTATCTATTAAGAGCCGATGTATTTACATTGTTTCTTGAGTTGCGCCTATCTTTGGGATATGCATGTTTATATTCATGTTTATTTATGAGTTAATGATGATTATCCAAAGGTGCTAGATGTGTTTTAATAGAAGTGTGATGTTTTAGTTAATTTGGTAGAGCCGACTATGTGAAGTGACGCGTCCACTCATTTTGATTTGTGCGGTCCTAACTTTGATTGCGTGCTTAGTTAAGCCGACAAGGAAGTTGCTGAAGTGTTTCCTACAGCCATCGTGATGTTATCCTTAGGAAAGATACATATAGCATTTCAAATATGATCATTAAGGGTGAAAATGAAGTGAAAAACAAAAGACAGAGCAGAGTAGAAAGTTAGACAATAAAAGTTGAAGATCTATGTGAAGAAGCAGAAGAAGATTACAATACATTGGAATTGATCAAGATAGCAGGTCTACTCAAACAGTTCATTATCAGATATAGTGTATATCTTCCTTACAGAAGGTTGCAGCCTTCATCACTTGAGCAATGAGCTCTTGGATAGTGTGTCCTCACCCCTAACAGGGTTATTTTCAAAAGACTCCTAACAGGGTCCGACCTTTGACCAGGTTTCTTTACTTATTGCATTGTAAAGATCAACTCCTAATAGGGTTGCAAGATCTTCTGACAAGGATCATTATAAACTAGTAAAGTTATTTGTGGGTGCTAATTCCCACCAAGGTTTTTACCTAATTTGGTTTTCCCCGTTACCAAAATTGTGTTGTTCAATTTTGTGTTATCTTGTTGAATTTATGTTTAAATTTATTCTCTACTTAATTAGAAAAAGAATTGAATCTTGTAGATAACTGATTCACCCCCCCCCCCCCCNTTCCCCCCCCCCCCCCCCTCTCAATTATCTATTGGGACTATTCCTAATAGCTCCAACTCTCCTTTGAATTCTCTGTCTTGGTTTTCCACCACCTCTCCCACCATCACCACCATCATCATCTGATCTCTCATCTATATAAGGAATAAGCTTACTAGGATCTATGTATCTAGGGAATTGATGATGCATAAACCATTGTGCATAATTGGTTCTCATACCAGCATCTATAACATGATCTCTCATATCCTAAGGAAGATAATGCATCCCATGGATATCATCACAAGAAAAATGGTACTCTACCTATGGTCTGCACAATGATCTCTTAGCCTGTACGCATGCGTATAATTCCAAACCTTGTGGTATATCCTGAGTACGGTTGAACTGTCACATAAATTTTTAAAATAAAAATCTCTCAATCACAAGAGGATTCTGACCTATCATCTATTGAGGCATGAACATATAAGGTAAATCTTAATTTTCCTCTTGACATGCCTCACATCCAAGATAAGGTTGCTAGTGCACCTAATCCGTATCATCTAACATATGTTTCCAATAATCCATCTTGCCCATATGAGGTTGTAAAATCACTCCCTCATATAGGTAACCATAAGGCCATCTTGGATATCTCTCTCTCGTAGCAATGGGTCTAGTCATAAAAATATGCTCTCATGTCCACAATTGTAGTATACATGCACCTGTAGATGGTGCAGCATCCTATCAATAAACAACATGGTGTAACTCATGATATAGCTAGGCAAGAATGCAAGATCCCCAATCAAATCTATGAAGTTTTGCAATCATGTCCTCTAGTATCCTACCCCAGCCAACTACAAAACCATGATCTCATCTTAAGGATTGATTTCCTTATATGATGAATTGGGTACAAGGTGTTGAGGTTAAGGCTTGATTTCCTTATATGTGAGATTGTTTATCCAACAAATTAGGATTGATTGGTAGATTTAGTCTAAAACAAGTTGAGCACTTGATAAACCAGAATGAAGAACCAATAGACCAAAAGTGACGAGGGCAAAGATAGATGATCAATTTGTCACAATAGGATGAAATAACCTAGTTAAGACCCAAGGATGTTGATTAAGATAGACTAAAGATTTGACCAGATGACTGGATTAAAGGTCAAATGATGATGTCACAGGTAAAAATCACATTCTATAGTTCAAATGATATAGGCTTACATGACATAAGATAGCTATCTTATGACAATACTTAGCAAGGGGTGCGATAATATGGTGAAAATTATGACTTGTATGACCAAATTCCTCAACTGAACCTATAACATGATGAAGAAGAGTTTAAAACCTGGCTCGTATGATGATTCTTAGATTTTTTTACAACAATTCTCACCTGGTGATACGATAATATGGTGAAATAGAGGTTTAAAACCATAGGTCACACAATAAACTTCATGTGCTAGTATAATTTTATGGTGAATTGAATATTTTTCCACTTGTTTTTAGGAAATGTTTGACAAGTTCTGATTCTCTTCTGATAAATTATGGCAACATTTTGGGTATTGAACACACACATAAAGCACATGAAGTTAAGGTAGACAAAACACACATTATCCCTATAGGAATTGGCATAGCATGAAAATCATTTCCCACACTTTGGCATTGCCCAAAGAGATAATCATAATACGGTCATCGAAGACCATGCAATGGGTCAAACAATGTCATACTATCCGACTCCAGATACTTAATGGGGGCATAATATTGTGAGTGATCTTGGGGATGAATCCTCCTTACACAAGGGTTATCAAGATTTCAAGGGTGATATGGGTTTCTTGCTACACTATAGATTTTAGTTAGTGCATTTGTTTCAAAGATAGTCCATGAGTCATATAATATATTGGGGTCATGCATGCGCAATTGAGACCTATAGTCCCACGAATACCAGGCATGAACTATCTTTTTCTCCTAAGACTTTAATCTTAAAGGGAGGATTCAATTATAGTGGGTTAGAAGAGGTTGGATTTTCCTTGTTCCCACTTGATTCATTCCCATGCTATTTTCTCATTAGTCATAGGCTCTCTAAGGGTAATGCATGAAAATGAAAAGTGGATAGAAAAGGTGAGCTCAGTATTTCTTACTTTCCCAAAGGCAAAAGAGCATACTCTCCTACTCTACTTTGTTTCTCCCAAACACATCAAATTTGCCTTCATTCCCCATAGACAATTCACAAATGAATAATTAAACACTTTTAGGTTTTTAATTTTCTAAGAATGGAAAAGAGCATTATCCCCTAATGTTTGAAAAATCACAAACAAACCATCGCTAATTAGCTATGTTCCTAGAAATAAAAAAATGAATACACAATTGGCTCATTCAGGGGCTTTGTAGGGTTAGCCATACTGTAGGTGACTTAATCAAAATCAAATGGATCCCACCTCCTCCGAGTTGGATCAAAGTCAACTTCTGTTAGGATTGGATAATACTAAGAGGGGGGGTGAATCAGTATTATAACAGTTAATTAAATTCTTCAACCACTTGAACATTAACCATACAACTGTAGTAAAGGAAAGAACATAAACAAATAACATAGAACTCATAACAGCATGATTTTTTATGAGGAAACCCTGGCCAAGGGAAAACCCCGATGGGGATGATACCCGCAAGCATGCACTAAAGTATAATGTCCCTATATGGAGACCTAGCCATGTTAGGAGCTGAATATTACATAGTACATTTCCCTGTTAGAGGAATAACAACCCTGTTAAAGGTTTACAACACCTTGTTAGGGGCCAATGAACTTACAGCTCTTACAATGTAATTCTATTACAAAAGGTTCTAACTCATGAACAAAAACAAGCATCACAAATGATTTGATAGTTCCTTTATAGCTTTTCCATTCTCTTCTCTGCCATTCACATGTCTTCTCTGCATATACTTCACTTCACTGCTCACACAATCTTTACCAAAAAGATCTTACATATATATATTTTAACTTTACAAGGTCAGCTCCCAGTATGAATATTACAAATAGTACTAAGTTGGCCTTCACTACAAAATACATTTAATATAGTGAATATCAAATGCATAGTCGGCACTCTTGCATAGTCAAATTATATACTATCAATAACAAAAATACAACTTCAATTTCTTGGAGTCCAATTCATACTCCCTTATTCTTCGTTGTTGTCCAACTGCTCTGTTTTGATGTTCTCTATTGTATGTTAGTCTTCAAATCCTTGTAAATTATCATAAAATTAACCAAATACAAATTGATCTTAGTTGTATGTCATAAATACTCCATACTATCTTCCACTAAGCTCGCATGCCTTAATTCATGGATCTTTGTCTTCAATATCCAAAACAATATTGTACCTCTATTTCTGTACTTAGTCAATTTTGGACATACCAAAACAATCGATCTTAAACCTAGATGTGTTTCCATAAATGACAACCAAAAAGTGAATTGCATTAACCAAATTTATCACTTTCCAACAATCTCTCCCTTTGGCATTGATGGAAACACTTAACAAAAAAAGGTACTAGTGTTCCAACAAAACAAAACTGTCTCCACTTCTTCTCCTCATCTTTTTCATGTTTTTGTTCTCGCTTCTCTTCTTCATTCACTTTTTTTTGTTCTCTCTTCTATTCCCTCCCTTTTAAAACAATGATAAAGGTGCATACAAATAAGAATCACTTCTTGATCACAAGTTTTAGAATGTCTTTGAAGGAATCTTCCAAGATCTTCACTTCAGTGCTCCATATCTTAAACAAAATCTGACTTATATGAATCAATCCATTCAATGCAAAAGATGTAGTTTCAAAATTCCTCAAGTCTGTCAGTAGGCCTTTAGCCAATGAATCTATAGTCTTTTCTAAATATTTTATATGTGCCTCAATTATTGATAGCTTCAGAGTAATGAAGTTCCTCAATAAATTGAATCTGTTCAGTACTCTCTCCTTCTCATTTTCCAATATACTGATCTTAGCCAATATCTTTGTCACTTTAGTGTCTAACTCTGTAGTGGACTATGAAGATGTTTCACAACCATCCATTAACATGTTCAAAGTTTCCCTTTCCTTGGCAATAATATCTTCAACATTCTGAATGTGTCTGATAGGATTCATGTTGTAACCAAAAAACTTTCTCCCAAGTGTAATGTAGTTCTTTGCATTTATCAAACAAGTTTTCACAAATCCTAAGTCCCATGAGATGGACTTGCATACTTTTATCAACTTCTTCTCTTCATATGTTTTCTCTGCTTTCTCCTCTGCAGTCTTCAGCAAATGTTCAAAGTGGCCATCAAACTCATAAAGTGTGACTTTCAAGTTCTCAATATCATCTTTGTTCTGGAATACTAAGGGTACTAGAAGCAATTTATTCACAGTATCAATAGCTCTTGAAATCACTTTTTTCTTCTTATATCCTTTTTGTACTAATTTCTCATTTACTTTGTTCATTGCGGTCAATGCCAGTTTCACCGGTTCATCTTCATCCATGTTATTGACATTTACATTACTACTTGCCAACAATAAGCTAGATGGTGAAGTTACCACTTCCTTTTCATCTTCTTTTTGCTCAGTCTTTTGTCCTTCATCCTCTTTCTGCTCATCTTCTTTATTTTCCTCTTCCTTCTCAGGTTCATCATCAATAGAAGTGTCCATGGTTACTGTAAAAGGGTCCTTCTCATCTTGTGAGGGGTCTAGTGTTACTACCACACCAAAAACATAGAAATCTGCAGTAGTGTCTTATTTACTCACTTCATCATTAGTCTTTGTGTCCTTTGTGATGTCATCCATTCCCAATTGTGTAGATAACTCTATCTTAGGAGGTGGGGGCTTGACAAAAGTAGTTCTTAACAGTATCTTCTCAAGTGCCTTCTGAGTTTCCTTAGTCACTTCATCATATCTCCTCACCATTATCTTTAGTAATCTAGTCCTTGTCCTCAACAGGGGTTTCAATTCTTTGACTATAATATATCTCTCTTATACGGATAACACAGGTAGCATGTCATCAATCTCTTTGTTTCTAATCTGATCATATTCAACTTGTGTCGAGCATTTTCTGTTTTCCAATTTTGTATACAAATTTGAGGGTATGCTTCCTTCAACTTCCAAAAGTGTCTTCTTGAAACTAAGCATGTGTTTTATCACAATGTCTTCAATTTTTAGTTTATCTGCTTCTTCATATCCATCATAATATTTATCAATTGAAACTAATTTTCCTTGTTCAATTTCTCTTTTCTCTAGCATTTTAATGTCAGGTTTCCATGGTTTATTCTTCTCAATTTTCTTCTCTTCTTCAACTGTGTTCTTCTCTTTTGTCTATATACTAGATCTAGTTACTCTAGGAATAAATTCCTTCACTTGTTTTACCTGCTGCTGTGGTGGAGGTGTGTTGTCAACCATAATTAATTCAGGGGTGGAAGGGGCATTAGATCTTCTACTAACTAATCCAAGGGATCTATCTGACATCTTCTTCTTAATATCTTTTAGTTCTTCCTCAGATAGACCAGCCTTTACTCCACAGTCATGAATAAGATTAGCAATCTTTCTCTTCCTCTGTCCTTTATACTGTTCTTCTCTTACATTCTCTAACTTCTCCTCATATTTTCCCCATCTCTCTTTTGATGTATCAACTTCTGATGCAATAATATGTTCTACTTGCATGGTCAGTACTTCGGAACTTACTTCATAGCCCATAGGGTAACACCATTTCTTTCTAGGTGTCACTGTCTGAAAACATACATATTTTGTTTCAACCATAAAACAAATTATGTCCTTGTACTTCTCAAAAATTTCCTCATGTAGTCTGTATCTACTCTTCATTTGTCTTTGTAGAATTTTGATCATTGCAAATAGTTCTCCATCTACTCAAGTAGTGTTCTATCTTTTGTAACTCTGTGAGATTAGTATACCAGTAGGAACTCTAGTTTTCCATCCACTAGGGTGTAGACCAGGAAACTTATGTTCAATATCAATGAACATGTCTACCAATAATGATCCAAACCTGAAATTTTTTGTTTTGTCCTTCTTCACAAGCTTTACATTCTCAAGGAATTGTTGTGCCAATACTTCGCATAGGTTGTAATGTGTGTTTTCTTTTATCATTCTCCGTGCCATCATAATAACTCCAGATGATATTGAATTAGCTCTGCTATTGTAGAAAAATTTGTAACCAAGTATCATTTACTGTAATTTCCCTTCTATCCCACTTTGAGTGTGTTAGGGTTTTGAACTCCTTCTTGACATATTTCTCCATAATAGGTACAACTCCAGCGTTATCTAAACTAGTAATCTCATGAATTAGGTCACTGCATATCTTCACAGGTTGGCTACCAATCCATATGAATTGTTCATGAACCCTACTCATAAGTATTTTAAACCATTAATTCTCATCAAAGTCGCACATATCCATAATCTTCATTATACTTAATTAACTTACACGTTTCCATTCTTCCTTCATGATTATGTTCTCAGTCATATCTTCCATTTTAGTGAGTATGTTATCATCTCCCAATGTGTCATACTTACAATGTATGTAAGCCCTGATGTCTTTTATGTGCAATACGCCATGTGGGGTATGTGAAATTTCTCCTTCTGGATCCTCTTCACATGACTTATAAGGATGTTTCTCAAATTTGTATCTAGGATGATCAAAAACATTGAAAATCACAGGTCCATCCATAGCTTAGATAATGTAGAATACCTTTCACACATGGAAATCCAAGTTTATACTTCGATTGATCATGCATGATAGGTGTAGAAATGTCTGAATACTTCTGCTCTTTGATCTCCTCAGCTTTCTCCTTGTAAAATGATAGAAAAATAGATCATAACATGGTGCTTTATACAAGTTAGGTTATAACTTTTCTTTTTCACTCCAAACTGTCTGGTCGGCTGCTAATTCTCACGATCAAAATATACAAGTTGGCTAATGATGTGCTCTTAGATATATGATCTATGATTTTGGCTCAACATATTCCCAAGCTTGCATGAGCTCACTACACGATTTGCGGGGTAAAATAAATTATGATGTGTTGCATTTAATGCTCCCCTAAGGACATGATCAGCCAATTAGGTTGATTCTATCTTTCTACCTTCAGGCGAAGATCCAGTAGCATCTACTGACTCTCCTGGAACTGATGTCTCACTAGTTTCTTTAATCTTCCATATCTTACCACTGTTGCTATCTTCTAGTTTCTTAAAAAAAATTTCAAAATCACTCTTCACATCTGCAATACTCTTTCCATTATCACTTCCATTCTTCTGAGGTTTCATAGGAGGTGGTTCTCTTCTGTTATCTACTCCATTATACTTGCAAAATTTTGCTATATGTCCTAGATTATTACATTTGTAACATATAGGAGGTCTTATTTCTTGATTAACTTGTAACTTACAGTACTTCACATTGTGCTCAATGTTATTACATTTGTAGCATGTAGTTTTCATTGTAGGTTCTCTTCCATTGTCTTTTCTATATCCAAATTGATTAGGTCTTCTTCATTCAATCTTCTTGTGCCCATATCCATTACAGTTAAAAAAATAACCAGAAAAATTCTAAAAGGGGCATTACCTCTACAATCTCTCTTCATGTGTCCAAATCTATTGCAACCAAAGCATATGCCTCTAAAAGGTCTAATCTTCTCTATAGGTTCTTCAATAGATGGTTTCTTAGCATTAATCTTCTCATTTGATTTCTCTTCCTAATTCTTTGAACATTCAGCTTCATTAAACCCAATACCAGTCATGTCACCTATAGGTTTCTGCTTGTCTAGTTGTTCATCAATCAAATCACTGCTAGTGTGAAGTTTCTCAATATGTTTCTTTGCTTCAGTAAGTTCACCTTTCACAATCTGATTGTATTTTACAATTCTAAGTACTTGTTCTTGTAGCTATCAGCTTCGTCTTTCATTTGATTCAATGCATTGTTCAAGGTTTCTTCAGCTTTCTTCTTAGCATCCTCCTGTATCTATATTTCTTTATCCATATTCTTGTTCTCAAGCTTCAAAGTCTCAATCTCTTCTTTTAGTTTCTTCACCTGATCTGAATTGTCCTCATCTAAGTCTTCTTTTATCTGAACCACAAGATCTTCTCTCTGACTTCTAGAAAGTTCAAGTTGTTCTTTCATTTTCTTTCTGAATTTCTCAGCTCTTTGAATGTTGAACTTCAATTCACCATTTCTTGATTTAGCATTATCAAGGTCTTCAAGTGCAGCTTCAAAGTTCTCTTGTAAATTGTTAAAATTCATTCAGATCTCCCTCAAGTTGTTAGGCTTTCTCTCCAAGGGCCAAAAGCTCTGATACCAATTGTTAGGATTGGATAATACTAAGAGGATGGGTGAATCAATATTATAACAATTAATTAAATTCTTCAACCACTTGAACATTAACTATACAATTGTAGTAAAGGAAAGAACATAAAAAAATAACACAGAACTCATAACACCATGATTTGTTTATGAGGAAACCCTGGCCAAGGGAAAACCCCAGTGGGGATGATACCCACAAGTATACACTAAAGTATAATTTCCCTGTAAGGAGACCTAGCCCTGTTAGGAGATTAATATTACATAGTTAGGGGCCAATGAGCTTACAGATCTTACAATGTAATTCTGTTACAAAAGGTTCTCATCCATGAAAAAAAACAAGCATCACAAATGCTTTGATAGTTCCTTTATAGCTCTTCCATTCTCTGCTTTACCATTCACATGTCTGCTCTGCATATACTTCACTTCACCACTCACACAATCTTTACCAAAAATATCTTACATATATATATTTTAACTTTACAAGGTCAGCTCCCAGTATGAATATTACAAATAGTACTAAGTCGGCCTTCACTACAAAATACATTTAATATAGTGAATATCAAATGCATAGTCAGCGCTCTTGAATATTCAAAGTATAGACTATCAATAACAAAAATGCAACTTCAATTTCCTGGAGTCCATGTCATACTCCCCTATTCTTCGTTGTTGTCCAACTGCTCTGTGTCATTGTTCTTTGTTGTTTGTTAGTCTTCAAATACTTATAACTTATCATAAACTTAACCAAATCCAAATCGATCTTAGGTGTATGTCAGAAATACTCCATACTATCTTCCACTAAGCTTGCATGCCTTAATTCATCGATCTCTATCTTTGATATCCAAAACAATATTATACCTTTGTTTCTGTACTTAGTCGATTTTGGACATACCAAAACTTATCTTCAAAATAATCGATCTTAAACCTAGATGTGTTGCCATAAATGACAACCAAAAAGTGAATCACATTACCCAAATTGATCACTTCCCAAAAACTTTGACAGAGCATCAAAAGGGAACCCAGGCCCTTCAGGAGTAGGCTATGTGGAAAGGAATAAGATAGGAGACATTGTGGATTTGGGAGCTCTGCATTTGTTGGATGGCACCAAAAAAGTAGCATAATACCAAGCGGCACTCAGAGCTGTCCAAATGGCAAAGAACCTAGGTGTGAAAAACTAGTCCTGGAAGGGGATTCAATGTTGGTTATCAATGGGATCAAGAGAGACAAATTGGACATGTGGAATCTAAACCTATACATCCAAAGTATATGAGCCTTACTCAACAAAATCCCAGAGGTTCAAATTGTCCATGTGCAGTAGGAAGCCATCGAATTGGCAGATTTACTATCAAATATTGGAGTGAGGAGACCAAGCAACGACAAACAAGAACTCGTGGAAGTTTTTAGAAAAATAAAATTGAATGGGACTAGATGACACAATCAGAGGTCATGCCTAGGGACAATAAAGACACTAGTTTTTATGAAATTTGGGATGCGGGAAGAGATCACAAGTAGATATTTTTGTACTTAGATCCAACTTTAAGTGGGAAGGAGCCCAAGTGTCTACAACGGCACACACGGAGAAAGGCATTACGAGGTGGCAGGTGGAAAATCTCAATTCTACTTGAGGCCAATTTGATGTAGTGGCATTTACGACAACATGCCACAATGAATACCCAATACTCACCATCCCCATCACACAAGGCCAATGAATATCATCAAAGATATCCATGATCACACAGTACACAGACCTTTTAATGTGGTTTTCCTTCTGGGGGACATGTTTTTAGAAGCTTCTCTTTCTCTTTAAAGTGAGGAGTTCATGAGCTATCTGCAATGTCTTAGCAGAGCCCAAGCTGAGAGAGGATATTTTAATTTGTGAAGGAGGGATGAGTTTTTTTCTCTCATAGTGTGATGGGTGGCGTAGGTGTCAATGGAAGAAAACTTCTTGCTTGAGTCCCCGAATCAACTCCCTACCTTCAAGGATGAGATTATAGCACAACGGCTTGGCAATGTGTTTTGGTTTGATGATCGAGAGTTCTTAGAGGCAGTTTCCACAATTTTTGGGGAAGAATTCTTGAATTTTGATGCAAGGCCTCACACCAATATGGATATTTCCTCTCTCTTTCTAGCCTTGGGACTCATGGTAGGAAATACAAAGATTGAAACCCTCTCGGTGGCGAGGAAATTCTTGGAATCCAAATGGTCTGTCAGTTTGGAAGGGGTTGTGGACCGTGCAGTGCTAGGAGTGGGTCTAAGGATGATGCATGCTCCATGGTGCCTGATAGGTGCAGACCAAGTGCGGTCCAACCTCTAGTGCCACTACGGTAGGGGAAAGAGCTATCCCAAACTTCTCCCGCGAGGAAGCACAAGGATGGTTTCAGTAGGGTGAGGGCTTTTTTTTTTTTGTTTTGTTTTGATTAACCAGGAAGATGATCTGGTTCGATGAATGTAAGCACAAGGTGCATTTTGGGAATAGGCAAATATTTTTTTGGGTAGCAGCATTAAAGCTGGTCTAGGTGCCTTCTATTTTTGGTGTTTTTTTGTACTAGGGAAGATCTTTACAACTTTTTTCTAAATCTTTTGTAACCTGACTTAATATCAATACAAAATTTGACATTTATCGACTAAAAAAAATGAATACACAATTGTTTTATTTGGGATATATTCAAAAGGAAACCTGTAATCAAATCATTAGTAGTTTGTTTGAGTAATCAAAGGCAACCTTCATCCAAACATCCGTTAGTTTTTGACAAGGTTTGTTAGCACTTTTGAGAACTTTGGCAAGAAAATTCTTAGACAAACGACCTACAATCACCAGTTAGGTTTTGAAATCACTCAAAAAAAAATCAAACATCCAAGATTAGAATTTGTGACTAAAAAATCAAGTCCGTTAAACCTTTCAAATAGCTCACTATTTCTGATACGTTAAAACACAGTCACTTCATTTCACCATAAAATTGTACGACACCCTTTACCAAATAAAATGACACTTAAAGCTAGTATGTCATACCATACCCTTTACCATATGAAATGATATAATGCCAAGCTCAATATTGTCGTACAACTATTCTCATATACCAAAATGACAATCTCCTCTACACCATATTATCATACGATATGAAACAATACTTGGTACAAAGTTTTTACCTAAAGTCGTGTTGTATGACACACTTTACCGATCCGTAAGATCTATCTGAGGTAGTGACTTGGAAATTCCAGGAATTGAACAAGAAATGAGGCCAAATTTTGAGTCTAGACCCATGGTGGGTGCCAAAAATGTGTGTACATTATCAACCTGCAAGAATCTACACACAACACTTTAATAGATCATTGAATTAATGGGTTAGTATCAATAAAATTTATCAAATGGCAAGGAACCCCCATTATAAATTGATCTATTGCTTCCTAATTAAGGTGAGTTTTCTCTATTAAAAATATCTCAGATTAAACATGTTATATTAGTGACTAGACTACCTTAAAATGGAAGATTCAAGTGAGTATGATGCAATAAATGCATACTTTACTCAAGATCTTGCTAAAAACCATACAAATTAAGCTAAAAATGTCATATTTAAGCTACAAATGAATCTAAGAGTTAAGCTCCATGATTATAAGAATTAAAATTGATCTAAGAAAGAAACTATGATGTAATTCAATCTATTTAAGATGCACAATTAAACACTAGATAGAATTTGACATTATAACCTTGCTATGAAAATTTCCTCTTCTTCTCTCTTTTGAGCTTATGATGAGCTTGGTTTGATAGGAATTCTATGAGATTGGGTGGTCAGGATTCAAACTGGGTGAAGGGATGAGATTCTCTCTTCCTTGATCCATGTGAGTCAATCCATGTGATTTGTTTTAATTAGCTCCATTTGTGCTTTCTTGTTTGTTATGAAATGAGACAATTTAGTTGATTTATTTAATTCTCTTTAATTAAAAATCTAGCAAATAGGTTCATTAAATTGAAATTAATAGGGAATTTAATTAAATGACTTGATATAATGATTAACTAGCCTTGATGCTTTATTATATATTAATTGATAATTTATTTAATTATGCAAGCTTGTCGATCAAATCACTCACATAATTAGGTTTAGTATAAGGTTCAATGCCTTTAATTAGGACTTTACCCTATTTAATTAAGCTTTAGGCTTGATTATTCAATATCAGGGTCTCTCAGTTTACTAGACCAATTTAATATGATTACAAATTGAAGTTTAGTTCTACATTTGATTCACAAGCTGATGGACAAAAAAAGGTAGTGAACAAAATTTTGGGTAATTTAGTGAGATGTTTGGTTGGAGAGAAGACATGGTATTGGGATTTAGTTCTTGCACAAGAAAAGTTTTAATATAATAATTTAGTGGATAGGAGTATAGGTAAGACACCATTTGAGATAGTTACTAGAATAAATCCTAAAGGAGTATCAGAGTTAAGGGATATCAGTCATGAAGTCAAAAGGAGTGCAGAAACAGAATAATTTGTACAATACGTGAATGAATTACATGATCGAATAAAATAACATTTAGAATATATGAACCATAAGTATAAAGAGAGAGAAGATATGAAATGGAGACATAAAGGAATTTATAGTAGGAGATGAGGTGATGGTTTATTTGAAGAAAGGAATATTTCCAATTGGAACATATAACAAGATGAAGATGAGGAAGTTTGGACCATGTAAGATCTTGAAGAGATTTGATTCAAGGAATGCATATGAAGTGGAGTTACCGAATGACATGGACATTTCACATATATGTGATGTTGTAGACTTGTATTAGTATCATGAATTAGATTTTTGTGAGAGAGGTGACAAAGATGTTGAGAAATGGTATCCTAAGAAGAAGATGGATGAGATAAAAGAGATTCTAGAGAGAAGAATTGGTAGAAGTACAAGAGGTAAGAAATACAAAGAATATCTTGTGAAATGAAAAGATAGATCAGTGGAAGATTCTTCATGAATTTCTCAAGATGGGGTTGAGCATATTGGTTTTCCTTTAGCCATAGGATAGTGAGAGGCTCAACTTTCAATAACCCTAGGAGTTTAATGCAAGAGCATCTTGGGATCTTGGCAATCTTGCATCAACCAAAAAAAAATTATTTTCCAATTTGTCTATTGATGAGTTTCTTTCAATGTTCCTTTAGTTTGGATTAGTTGTTGTTGTGCAACTCATGGAGTGTTCCTGGCGTCATGTTTTACCTTCACCTAGGTTTGCACCTTTATTGGATTCTTCACATTTTATATATCTTGGATTTCTTGTGGGACATCTTTGTTCTTAACATTTCTCGGCCAGTTTGTGTTTTCCTGTCTCCTAAAGGATTTTCCTGATCAATGAAGCTTTGTGGCTCTTTTATCAATGATTATGTGTGCATGGCCGACCTACTTGTGGGTTCTCTTATCATGTCTTATCTATTTGTGGGATATTATTATGATTTGGTTCTTGACCTATGATATAAAACATTTTCCTATTCTTGGAAAATGTGAGCTTTCTCAGGCCAACCTGATGCTTATGAAGGCTTTATAAACTCATGTATTGATCTCTTAGAGGAAGAGAGAATTAGCATAACTTTGGTGATTAGAACTATTAGCGTGATTTTATGATAAATAGTATAAAATATAATCTATAAAAGGTTCTAAATTAGGTTGTATGCATAGAATGTAAGATTGCATGTTGTAGATCCATTGTACTTGATTTCTGGATGATAATAAGAACACATATCTTGCATATCTCTCCATAATTTGTGTTGCTTCTGTTATGTGCAATGAGAAAGAAAATGATTAGTAAATATTGTTGGTCCGCTGAGATGGGGGTGAATCAAACAAAATCAATATTAAATACTTAAAACTTAGCTCACTGATTCACTTGATAGAACTAAATACAATAATAATGGACTCACCAAATAACTTAATAACTTAAAAAACCATACATCTCATAATATTCAAATCAATCATTCAAACTCAGTTCCGCAAATATTGGACTGACTTATTCAAAGTTACTCATGTCCTTGGTTGTACCAGGTTGTGAGGTGTCACCACTCTTACCAACTAGAGCCATTAGAGTGGATGTTTGAAATTGGCTCACTTGAAGCTAAAAAATATGAAGCATTGCACACAATTGGATAAAGTGAACTTGGAAAACAATAACTTATCTCTAATTTATTTTTGTGAAATATAAATAAAAATTCATTGAACATCCATATCAATCATAGGATAATAAATTTGATAATGTAAATGTTTAAACCTACCAATTAAATTAGTCACTTTTTCTTTAATACCTTGTTTACAATGAATCAAATCAGTCAAAGAAATCTTAGGACCAATGTTATTTTTAAATTTTGAATGATGGCATAAGAATTTTTTTGAGAATCAATTGAGTAAAAAGGAAAATAAAAAAAATCATTGTAAGGCCTTGAACAGCCCCACAATAGGTAATAATAATCATGCCAAAGCTTCTCCTAGGAATAGTGTATTCAAACTAAGGATTATTTTCCCTATCATGAAGTACACTAAGTCTCTCATAGAGTCATGTTACTTAAGAAGCATGAAGGAAAATGCATGAAAGGAACTTACACTATTACAGCAGGAAAGTAAACACACACAACTACTTAATGAAATTGATGCTGAAAACTATAGGTTCAGCCTTAACCTATTTTATCAACCCAAAGCATTCACTATAATTATCCCTACAGGTGCTACAAAAACATACACAAGTTATAATGTTGCGGGAGGAAATAGTAAATTCTACTTGAAATATTGTAAATGCTTAAAACAACTTAACCTAGTCTACTCTAATCCACCTTCCAAGTGGGCCCCCTTGGTCGGCATCTTCTAAATACTAACACAGAATATAACTCAAAATCACTCCATTATATTTTCAGAAAAACTTATTACATCATAGTGAAACAATACATGAAACTAAAAGAGTAACTTTGCTTTCCAAATGCAACAATGGTACAATCATCAAAAACTAAAACTACAATCTAACAATCATATCCCTTATATAGAGGATTGATATTTATTTAAAACATAAAGATAAGTTCTGACTGATTAACACCATAAAGAAATGAGAATGCAACATCCCATGATAGAATATCATAAAGACTGGATAACCGCTTCAATAGAGTATTGACCGCAGAGAAAATATAGCATAATTGTGTTCCTATATTCCCTGAAATGATAGTTCCTTCAATTTAGTAGGCATGTCATGTGGTGTTATAATGGTTCTCCTCATCGCAAATGGGACTTCATCGTTTCCTCATCAATGTTGTTGATCCACTCTCAAGCCGCTCATCTTTCCTGGCAGGTTAGTAGCACATGCATGTATATTCAAGCTTTCAAATTTTCAACTTAATCCAAATGTTAGGAGATACATTCAAACAATTATATGAAATATTGTGGCATATATATAATATTTAGAAAGTATATCACTACTATCTACCCATAGGTTTTGTGGATATGACTACACTTATAGCATGTTCATAAGTTAAAGTACTTAAAAGTTTCATAAGTGTCTTGGAAATGTTTGTAGAACATAGCATAAAATCAATATAAAATAGAGAAAAATTATTGCCTGATTATCTGCCCCCTACAAGCATAATGATTTTCCTCAAGCATTACACTTCTTTTCAACTCCCCTGAATTCTCCAACTTCAGTCTTTCCTCTCCTGCTTTTGAAGGTGTAATAGAATCCTCTGGTTTTCTCCCAGAAGTCCATCTTGTAATATTCATGTAGCTGGTCCAATTATGTAGCATTAATGTCATATAGGGGCCATATAAGCATTGGTGGCTGGATTCTCAAGGGACACCAGAGCTCATGCCAAATTTTTCTTCCTAATTGTATGTATTTAGGTGCCTGGTGAATTTTTGCTTCTAGGTTGAGAGGAATATGTGGTTCATCCTTCTTAAAAACCTTTGGCAACCTACTCCATCTATTTTTGACACCAGCTAGGGCTCTTTGAAATGTGAAGTAGGACATCCCTTGATACTCTGTGTAGACTTCTTCTCTGACGAAAAAATTTTTGTTCCTAGTTTCTGCTTTTGTGCTCCCATAAGTGAGACTAAACTAGCCCCTTAGTATAACATTGGGCTTACTACTTTCAGCCCTCAAGGGTAGTTATTCTAATTTTTCTTGGTCCCTTTAATTATCTATTTGCCTATCATAATTAGCTTCATTGTTCATCCATGACATCAAGGCTTTTAGACGTATGTCTCCAATGTAAAGAAAGGGATTCCAATCGGTCTCTTTAGGAATAATGAAGTTATGGAGATACAATTCACAAAGCAGGTTTTGTTGCCAAACAGGAAGGGTTTGGTACAAACCATAGAATTCATGAGCTGTCCTAAACTCAGCATCTTTATATTTCATAGTCATCATTATTTGGAACAAGAGAAATTGTGCTTTCAAGCAAATGGTGTATACTCTAGGAGGAGGCTTGCAAGATATAATTTGGTCAGCCAATTTTAAGGCATGGTCCATCTTTTGTTTCTGTCTCTTCATTTTCTCTTTCAGGTCTTCTATTTCCTCCTTTTGATCATTAATCACTTTTTGCATCATCTTCCTCTCTTCCTTCCACAGAGTTGTATTAAGAATAAATTGATTATAAAACTGAAAAGAATGGACTATAGATTAGGTGGCCAAACTCTTCTAGTTGAGTATTTTGTCTCCTTTGTTCTCTATAGGCCTACTCTAAATAGTTAGTGAACCAAGTTCTCCTAAAAGGTACTAGAGCATTCTGAAATTAAGGATGATTACCTTCTTGAACACTTTGATGACTTTATCTAGGTTCACTCTGATGTGTGGGAGGCTCGTTATCACATAAATCATTTAAATTCTAGGAAAGATCTGGAACATTTGGATGAACTAGGGAATTATATAGAACATACTCAACATGGGGTTTTGTAGCAGGTTTTTCTAAAGGAGTAGATTGACTATCTGGGGAAACTTGTGTAATTTTCCCTCTCATCTGAGAAAATCTCTACAAATGAGTCTCTGTAACCTCCACAACTTTCTTTTTAATGGCTTTCTTTGGTCTCTCTGCTACAGGAGTAGTTGCTGCAAGAGACAACTTCCTTTTATTACTTATTGAAACTATATGGTTTAGGGATTCATTCTCGGGAACTAAAGTTCCTTCACCAAACTTTATTTTTCCTTTCCTTTGGGAATAGGTAGGGACATTTCCCTCAGGAGTAGGGGAATGTCTATTTTCCTCAATATTTTTAGGTTCTCCTTCTTGGGTAGTTGTTTCATCAGCTGGCTCAGAGGGTTTTGTAGTCTCATTAATAGGTTTTTCAACAAGTTTGTCCTAAGGTTGCAAAGTTTTAAACCAAACAAATGTTAGTAATAACTGAGAGGGGGGGTGAATCAGTGGCCTCAAAAATTAATCCTTAAATCAACCCTTTAAACTTATAACCATGAATTATATCTCAAGTTATCTTCTATCCTACAAGATGAATGCCATGAAATACTTATATCAATTTACTACTTGTCGGATTTCTCTGCCAAACCTTCTTCTGTATGTTTACCGATAAGAAGTCATCTATTTACCAAAATACAGTAAATATGTAGAGTATACCAATCAATCTAGAATTAACTATGTAAGATACAAAACAGTAAAGAAATTAATCATACACACATAACACATGGATTTTTAACGTGGAAACCCTGTTAAGAGAAAAACCACTGGGACCGGTACCCCAAATTTTCACTCTTCTGAAGTGAGCCATGTTAAGAGCCAACCCTGTTAAAGGTTACAAACACACTGTTAGGTGTGACCTTGTTAGAGGATTTAGAAATAGTTTGTCAACTAGTATCTAGCATCTAATGCTACCATCCTTGATCAAACTCTCTTGGCTTGTCAATAGGAATCAGGCATATCCAATGCTACTTTTGTGATAAAAAATTTTGATACTCCTTGGGATGTATCTCAATTGAAAAATACTTTTAATTCATGCTCGGTTAAGAGGCTTATATGCTTCAATGGTTAAACTGAAACACTAATGATCTAATAATACATACAACTCAATTTCAAATTTTCAGATCTATTGTAGGTCCATTACTTCAGTTATCAATATAATCAAATTTATACCTTTGCTCCACACTGGTTCTGCTCTGTGATGCTTTTCTTACTGTTCGTCGATGTCTGCAGAATCTAGCTCTTCCTTTAGCTTGTTGATCAATACTGAAATGAAGACTTTCTTCTCCTTCAGATTTTCTTTTGCATCTTTCCTCCTCTCTTGTTCACCCCACACACAAAATTCGTAATGAATTAAGTTTGTCTCTTATAGACATGATTTCCTCTTTTCTAGGCTTTCTTGATCTTAGCGTGTTCAACAATATTTTCCAATAGATTTAAAGCAAATCTCTAGTCTGATCTCATAGAGATCTTCTTGCCAACTTGACAAAGCAGCTTTAAATCAATTACTTATCTCTGGCTTTATCCGAATGATTAAAACAATGGTAAGTATCTGTTAACTCTATATTTAGCTTCTTGACAGCTAAGCATTTTGTCATTTTTTGAACTCTCTGTTCTATCAGTCAACACTTTATTTAGTCATCGGTGACAACTGACTATGTCATCGGTGTGACTTCAGTTGTCATCAGGATCTCCATCCTTTTCTTTTCTGTCAGACAATACTAAAATTATGTCTGTCGGGTTACTCTGTGTTTTGCTCATCGAGAAACACTGTAAGTCTGCTCGTCGGTAATGTTGTGCATTTCTTCGTCGGGAAACACTGTGACTTTGTTCTTTTATTCTGACCATCAGGTGCACTCCATTGGTTTATGCAGTCACTTAGTGAATACTTGACTTATATGCATTACTAATAGCATAGCCTTTGATTCATCGGTTCTTTGAAGTCTTTGGCAGTATTACAATGACCATATAGATTATATCAAGTTGACATCAATGAAAATACAATGCATTAACTGATTTAATGCCTTACATGATCATCAACTTAACATCTTCAAACATTTGAATAGTTACATGTCATCAATCTCTCCCTTTGGCATTGATAGAAACATACAACATTATCATACTATACTATTGCTAATACAATATGAAATATATAGTTTCATCAAGCTTTTCTAATGTAAATTATTACAAATGTCTGGCTATTGGTAAGCTCAAATATCTTTGATTTGATTCTTGCAGCTTTCTATCTATCTTCAATCCCTTCACTAGATAGATGTAGAATTTTTTATTTTTTTTGATGTGATGTGTTGTCCTTCTGTGTCAAACTCTCTCCCTTTGAATGTTCTCCTTTCTTTTGATGTTTTCTCTCCCTTTCTATTTTCTCTCCCTTTGTTAGTATGATAATGATGTATCTCTCTCCCTTTGACATGAATGTCAAACATCTTATCGTTTCAAACAAGCTTTTGACGGTTATGTCAAGTGGATCCTTTCTATCCATAATATATTTCTTGAATTTCCCAATCCATCGATAATACCTTTGTTGCTCGAAGTAGATAAATACCTTGTTGTGTATTGATTTATCTTTGAAGTCCATCTCTCTGCTTGCATCAACATGAAAGATATTTTGATAATGTGTAGGCTGATGTAGCCTTCTAGTCAGCTTATTGACCAGTAGACAAGGGTTTGACCCCTAGTCTCTGTGAGACCTACACTAGACTGTTATAGTTTACTATTTTGTTTCATGCTTTCAGCAGTTTATGCTTTGACATACTTTGACTATCAACGAGACTTTTTGGTACTTTTGAGGATCGGTGGAATCCTGTGT
>MU226225.1:3500186-3518570 GCA_018584345.1 Thuja plicata
AAATTGAGACTTTTGGGTATAAACAAGTTCTTCATGGAAGGTTGTAGTTTGGCTAGTTTGATCAGATTTTTAAATTATATATGAAGTCATTGCTTTATTCAAATAAAGTTAGTATTTTAGAGATTTAAATTACATAAGTATGCAAGGGATGTGGCATAGTTTAAATATGTTTTTTGAAGATTCTTTTCCATATATCCTTAAGGAAATATAAATTATTAAAAAAAAAAAACATGCTCAAAAATAAAATCTTCTTCCACTATTGTAATTAGCATTAAATATAGAATCTAATGATGAACTTAGATTCAAAAAAAATTACTTCTAAATAGCCACTGTTTGCTGATATACAGTCAAGTTCACCAGTGGTTTTTAAACCAGATTTAATATTTTATTTATACTTATGTATATATATATATATATACATATATTTATATGTATATGATCCTGCATATACATATAAATATAGATACATATATATTACCTATACTATCGAATGATAGAAATGTTTTTAAAACAAAATTTAAAACAAAATGGGGCGGACTTTTCCCCTTAGCGCTGGGCGCTGTTTTTTCTAAAAAAAAAATATTATATTTTTATGCAGCTGTGGTGGGGGGGCCGAAGCCCTCCCCACCCCTTTTCATATGGCAGGGGGGTCGCGCAGCGTGCGGGCCGCCCACTGCCTAAGCAGTGGGGCGAAGCCGCCGCTGGCCGACACTCCCCCCCTTCCCCATTTTCTTTTCCTCGGCGCCACTCCCCGCCCTGCGGCCTGCAACACCACCGCCGCCGGTTTCCTTGAACGCCGCCGGTTTTCTTGAACGTTGCCGCCTCTGCGTTTCTTCCTCCTCATAGCGATTTCTAGGGTTTTTTTTTTAAAAAAAACCTTTTTATTTATTGTTTCATTTTTTTTATATGGCGAGTTTAAAATTAAGTTTAGATTAGATTAAGTTTTATTTTACTAAATAGGATAGTTTAAATTAGATATTTTAAAATTAAATATATATGTTTCTTTTTTCTTCTTTAATGTATATTGCTGTATATTTAATTAATATTTAGATTTGTTATATAATTTTCGTATTGAGTTTTAGTTTAAATATTTTAGATTAGTTTTTAAATGGTAATTTTAATAATCAAGATCTTATGTAGGTATTGGTTTTATTTTTAAAAGATATTCTCTATTGCTTAGATAGAGATTTATTTCACAATTTAATTTAGATGTTTAAGTAAATGTTTTATCTTAAAAATTATAGCATATTATGTTATATGTTATTAAAGTTAATGTTAGAATATTGTTTTTAATCTGTGATAAAGACATTGGTGTCTAGAGATAAATATAAGATTTAAAAATTTAAGATCTAATTAGATTATTGATCTAAAATCAAATAATTAATAATTTAGATAACTTCCTTTAAATATTATCAAGGGGTCATATCACCCCCCTTTAGCTACGTGATATTCATCTTTAGAGGCATTATCGCTACCTTTGACTGTTTTCATGCACTGTTGACTTTCGGTCAACTGTGGTCAAACCTTGTCCGTTGGTCTCAGTTTTGGAACCTGGTACTCCTTACAGCCTATGGACCCTAGGGTTTCAGTTTCGAGCCCTTTGGAGATGGTTGACTTTTTGGTCAACTTGGGTTGACTTTTTGGTCAACTATCTCATTTTGCGCACCTTTGACTTCCTTAGCGCTTAGTTAGACCCTTGAGACCCTTCCTCGCGTATTTCAAGTTACGGTTGACTTTTGGTCAACCCCAATTGACTTTTAGTCAAATCATCTCAATTTGTGTGTATGATTCTTCCTTTGGGTTTAAGCGAACCCTAGTTTGTACCTTTCACCTTTTCAGTGTATCATTGACTTTTGGTCAACTTTAGTTGACTTTCGGTCAACTACCTCAGTTTGCGTGCAGTTCCTATTTGGAACTTTAGACATCCCTTAGGATAGCTATGAAAGCTATTCCTTTCCTTGAGACCTTCTCTGGTTTTTGTTTTCACCCTTGCACCGTTTTGCGTGCACATGTTACCCTTGTGCTCTTATTGGTATCCTGTTTTAGTGTGTTTTAAAAAAAAATTGTTCGTGTGTTTTTGCCCAACTTTTGGGCATGACAGTCTCTTTCTCAAGTATTCAAATGCATCCTTGGGCAGTGCCTTGGTGAAGATATCGGCCAATTGTTCCTTTGATTACACATACTCAAGTATCACCTCCTTTTCCTGAACTTGTTCTCTTAAATAATGATACTTGAGGGCAATATGCTTTGTTTTAGCATGCATGACTGGATTCTTGGAAATGTTTATTGCACTGGTATTATCACAGTAGTAATAACTGAGAGGGGGGGTAAATCAGTGGCCTCAAAAATCAATCCTTAATTCAACCCTTTAAGCTTATAACCACCAATTATATCTCAAGTTATCTTCTATCCTACAAGATGAATGTCATGAAATACTTATATCAATTTACTACTTGTCAGATTGCTATGTCAAACCTTCTTCTGTATGTTTACTGATAAGAAGTCATCTATTTACTGAAATACAGTAAATATGCAGAGTATATCGATCAATCTAGAATTAGCTATGTAAGATAAAAAATAGAAAATAAATGAATCATACACACATAACACATGGATTTTTAACGTGGAAACCCTGTTAAGGGAAAAACCACTGGGATCGGTACCCCAAATTTTCACTCTTCTGAAGTGAGCCATGTTAAGAGCCAACCTTGTTAAAGGTTACAAACACACTATTAGGTGTGACCTTGTTAGAGGATTTAGAAATAGTTTTACAACTAGTATCTGGCATCTAATGCTACTATCCTTGATCAAACTCTCTTGTCCTATCAATAGGTATCGGGCATATCTAATGCTACTTTTGTGATCAAACTTTTTGATACTCCTTGGGATGTATCTCAATTGAAAAAGACTTTTAAGTCATGCTCGGTTAAGAGGCTTATATGGTTCAATGGTTAAACTAAAACACTAATGTTTTGTTCATACATACAACTCAATTGCAAATTTTTAGATCTATTGGAGGTCCATTACTTCAGTGATTAATATAATCAAATATATACCTTTGCTCCACACTTGTTCTACTCTGAGATGCTTATCTCATTGTTCGTCGGTGTCTACAGAATCTAGCTCTTCCTTTAGCTTGTTGATCAGGACTGAAATGAAGACTTTCTTCTCCTTCAGATTTCTTTAGCATCTTTTCTCTTCTCTTGTTCACCCCACACACACAATTTGTAATGAATTGAGTTTGTCTCTTATAGACATGATTTCCTCTTTTCTAGGCTTTCTTGATCTTGGCGTGTTCAACAATCTTTGCCAATAGATTTAAAGAAAATCTCCAGTCTAATCTCGTAGAGATCTTCTTGCCAACTCAACAAATAATCTTTAAATCAATTACTTATCTCTAGCTCTATCTAGATTATTAAAACAATGATAAGTATCTGTTAACTCTATATTTAGCTTCTTGACAGCTAAGCATTTTGTCATTTTCTAAACTCTCTGTTCTGTCAGTCAACACTTCACTTAGTCATCAGTGACAACTGATTGTTCCGTCAGTGTGACTTCAGTTTTCATTGGGATCTCCATCCTTGTCTATTCTGTCGGGAAACATTAAAATTATGTTCATCGAGTTACTCTGTGTTTTTCTCATCGGGCAACATTATAACTCTGCTCGTCGGTAATGTTGTGTGTTTCTTCGTCGGGCAACATTGTGACTTTGTTCTTTTAGACTGACCGTCGGGTGCACTCCGTTGGTGTATGCTGTCACATAGTGAATACTTGACTTATATGCATTACTGGTAGCATAGCCTTTGGTTCATCGGTTCTTTGAAGTCTTTGGTAGTATTACAATGACCATACAGATTATATCAAGTTGACATCAATGATAATACAATACATTAACTGATTTAATGCCTTGCATGTTCATCAACTTAACATCTTCAAACATTTAAATAGTTACATGTCATCAACAAATTCATCCCATGCCAAGCGAGACATGTCTCTAAGGGATCTTTCAACTAATAATTTAATTAGGGCATGGTGAGAAACAAAATTTGTATTTCCTTTTTAGGTTTCTTCGGCACTAATGCTCAGCATATTATACAAAAAAATTGGAATGTTTATTGGAAAATTATGCATGATATAGCTAAGCAATTTAAAATGGTGTGCACGTGAATGGGAAAACCTTCCTTCATAGGTGAGGTACCTTATAATGTGCATTTCCAACTCATTGAATGGGGGAGGAAGTGACATGCGCTTGCAACCCTAATTTTTAATCTTGAATAGAGGGTCTGAAGGAAGATTGAACTGAGATCGAGCTGACCTAACATCATGTTCATTAGGATAATTCTCCCCAATTGTTGGCAACCCGGTTAATTCTACAATGCATTCCTATGTTTCCAAAATTGTCAAACCCCATACATTTGTCTTTCCTTCCTCAAATGTGCTCATAAATTATGTGACTACTTCCTCGTCAAATTATGTTAGTTTTAGGAAATACCCAAGCCATCCACAAGATTTTGAATCTTCAAACTGCTTCTACATCCATGAGAATAATGGTATGGACCACTGGATCATGGTGGATCAACTGCCCTCCCATTGTTCCAAATACTTCCTTCAAATTTTTGTTGTAATTTTTCAATTCACAATTTTTTATGCTCTGCAATTTCCAAATTTCTTATTATGTTTTGAATCACCCTAGAATCAAGCTCCCAACTTCACTTTTAAACTATAGATTTTTCTTGCAATCCCTCTATTGTATTTTTGAAAATGAGCAATAATGGTTCTTTCAACAAGGAATTATAGCTTTAAGTGCAATTTTTTTCACTTAACTTGATTATGTCTTCTTAGGGTCACATCAAGTCAAAAATCAAGGATATTTGGGAATTATGGTATGACAATTGTGTGAAAAATAAAAGGACTTGATGAAACATAGCACAAGTACATATTTGAACTGATAGAAAATCTCGTGAGAAATGATAGGAACAACTAGTAGTGACATGGAAAAAATTAATTAATACACTTCCCTGCCCCCTACAAAATTAAGACAAGTTTCCACACTTGTCACACTTAGCATGGGGTACGAAATTGGTGTAATGTCAAATTATAGATATGCACAGTATTAGATATAATTATCAAAATGTGTGTGCTAAAAGTGGAAAGAAACTGAAAAGTTATAAGTATCATTCTTTTTCCACATGCACGAAAAAGGTGGTGAGAATGGAACGATTGTTGCAAATGTATACTTCAGCTAATGGGGCTCTTATTGAAAGCATAGAAATATGGAAAAAAGTGATGACATGTAGGATGTGTGGGTGCAAGGTAGAGAAGTGGAGTGGTTTGGAAATAAGAATATAGAAAATAAATGGAGAATGGAACTTCATTAGAAAATGAAGTGTTTATTATGAGCATACACGAAGGAATGTTAGGTTGAAGTTGCAGGAAGAAGGTTTGCACCCTCTATTGTAGGAAGTATTATCTGTTGTGCTTGTGGATTTGTGTCTCTGAATTACTGTAGGAAGTCATCCTTGGTCTGAGGTTGATGGTATAGAAGAATTTGATTCTCATTGACCAATAGTTTGAAATGAATTGGAACAATTGTTTTCAGCTGGACTACTCCATTATCGAAGACATGATCTATTTCATATGGGCCTAACCACCTTGTTTCTAATTTTCCTAGTATTTTTTGAAATATGGAATCAAATAGTAGTGCCCAATCACCTACTGTAAATTATTTGTTCTTAATGTGGGATTCATGCTATTTATTCCTCTATTTTTGGACTATCTTTGTGCGTTCTAATGCATTCTCATCTCATCCAAAGAGTTGAGATGTAGCAGACGATCTCGTTATGCTATAGAAAGATCAATGTTTAGCTTCAGTGAAGTATGCAATGTTTTATGCTCAAACTCAATGGGAAACATGGTTGCTTTCCCATACAGAAATTCAAATGGAGTGAATCTTCTTATTGTCTTCCATGTGGTTCTATATGCCCAGACTTCTTTTGAAAGGCGGTTTCTCTAATCATAGCGGTGGAGGTGATTTTTTTTTGCGAGAATTGCTTCAATTTCTATGTTGGTGACTTATGCCTGACCATTGGCTTGTGGATGGTAGGGACTAGACTTCATGTGTCTGATGTTGTATTCTTTCATGAATTTTTTGATCAGGTTTGATGTGAATTGTGCTCCTTAATCAGTTATGAGCTCTCTCGGCACACCATAGCAGGTGAATATTTCTTCATACATGAACTCTTCTACTTTATGATCTCAGGCATGCTTCATTGCCTTCACTTCAACCCATTTGGTTAGATATTATGTGCATACCAAAATGTAGGACTTTCCATTTGATGGGGGGTCTATAGGACCAATAAAATCCATGCCCCACTTATAAAATGGTGTGACAACCACTTGTGGATGTAAAGGCACTTCATCTGATTTTGTTGGACGGCCTATCCTTTGGCATTTATCACATTTCCTAGCATAATTGGCTCCATCTTTGTGAAGTGTGGGCCAGTAATAACCTATTATCAATATTTTCATAGTTGTCCTCTTAGCTACAAAGTCTCCTCCATAGGGCTCATCGTGACAAGCATGGAGGATATCATAGGTTTCATCTTCACGTACACACCTTCTCATGACTTGGTCTGGAACAATATAGAACAATGTATTATTAATCCAAGAAAATTGAAATTTTTTCTCAACGAGCATTCTTCTGTCCTTAGGGGAGAAATGTGTAGGCATCTTGTCAGCTGCAAGGTAATTGGTTATATCATCATACCATGGGCTCTTGACAGCAATATGGAACAAATGTTCACCATGGAATGTATTATCTATCACAGAGGTATTAGTTTCATCATTTTGGGGTCTTAATAAATAATCAGCTACAACATTTGCTTTACTTGGCTTGTCAATTATGGTTATATCAAATTCCTGTAAGAGCATAAGCCATCTTGCTAGCCTACTTGAGATGGCAGGTTTGTTCATAAGATATTTTATTGATGCATGGTCAGTATGAATAAAGATTGGATAGCTTGTTACATAATGATAGAATTTATTCAAATCATATACCACAGCCAGTAATTCTTTTTCATTGACTATATAATTTAACTCTGGCCCATGTAAACTTTTGTTGATGTAGTAAACAACATTTTCAAGGTTAGTAGATTTCTGGCCTAAGACAACACCTATTGCATAGTCAAAAGCATTTGTATGTATATGTAATGGTAAAGAGCAATCAGGCCCCCTAAGTACTAGTGTTTTTGTAAGGAGGGACTTGAGCTGCAGGAAAGATTCCTCACAGGCTGGTGTCTATGTAAACTCAACTTCCTTTGTAAGCAATGTGTATAGTGGACTAGATATTTGACTAAAATTTTGAATGAATCATCTATAATGACCAACATGTCCTAAAAATGATCTAACATCATTTTTCTTATTAGGTGTAGGCAATGTAAGAATTACCTCTATTTTTGCAGGGTCCACTTGGATGCCAGCTTTTGAGATGAAGTGTTCGAGCACTACTCTTTCTTGCATCAACATGAAATATTTCTCACTGTTCAGGGATAGATTGTGTTCTTTACATCTGATCAACACTTTTTCCAAGTTCTTCAAAGCTTCTTCAAAAGTAACACCAAATGTGGTGAAATCCTCCATATATGTTTCCATGCAGTCATATTATATATTAGCAAAAATGTTGATTACAGCCCGTTGGAAAGTGGCTGGAGCATTACATAAACCGAAAGGTAACACATAATATTCATATGTTCCCTAAGGACATGTAAATATTGTCATCTCTTGGTCCTCTAGAGCAATTCTAATCTGATTATATACGTTGTATCCATCAAGAAAAGAGAAGTACTTTTTACCAGCTAAGGTATCTAGAACTTTATCAATGAATGGAAAGGGAAAATGATCTTTCTTTGTTTCATTGTTTAGTTCTCTATAATATATACATATTATTTATTTACCCCCTTTTAAGGGACTATTACCAATGGTGAAACCCATTTACTATCATAGATTGGATAAATAAAACTAGCATCCAGCAGCTTTTGCAGCTCACTCTTTACAATTTCTCTTAAGGTTGGGTTAGTTCTTCTCTGAGGTTGGAAGAGTGGTAGAGTGCCTTCATTTATGTAAATTCTATATACAAATTTTTGGTTTCAATCCTTTCATGTCTCCATAGTCCCAATCAAAAGCTTTTTCATGTTTACAAAGGAGTTGAGTTAACAATGCTAATTGTTATGGGGACAGTTTACTGTTAACATGAAAATTGTGACCAGGAGAGTTCCACATTAGTTTTTAGATCAAGTATTGATACCTCAAGTAATGGGATTTTAGATATCTCACAGGGTAGTAATTGATGGATAATATCAGGTCCTACTAGAAAAAAATATTTCTCGTAGGTAGACAACTGCAGAACAAAGCTTTCATAAATATCTTTTTCTGTGACACAGTCATTAGTAAGGATACTTTGAATCACATCATCATATTCTTGAAATTTTAGGAAGGATTGTCTATGTAACACCACTAGTTGAGAAACAGTGTTTATCTCTTCTTCCTCATCTCCTAAATCTGGCCAAATAGGAGTGCTCAAATCTGGTTGTGGTTGGGCACGAGGATATAATGTTAACTTCTTAATTGCTTGGTCATTTAAGATTATCATGTTACCTGATCTGCAACTGATATTAGCATCAGTTGTGGCTAACCAAGGTTGTCCAAGGATAACTAGATAACTAGCAAAATTTATCTTAGGTGATAATATCATGAAGTCAGTAGGATATTCCCAAGAATCCAATTTAACTACTATATCTTCTATTATGTCATATGGGGTGACAGGGGAACTATCTACAAGTTGAAAGAATTTTGGAGTGATCCTTAATCCCTCTATACTCAACCTATGCATGGTATCCTTAGTCATAAAATTTACAGCTACTCCCAAATCTACTAGAGCATTTTTCACAAACTGGCCATTAATTATAATATCAACAACTGGGCTTCCAGGGTCAGATTACTTTGGAATGACTATCTTTCCCAACATAATGTCTGCAAGTTGACCTATAACATGTACTATTTGGGGATCCTTTTTCTTACATCTCAAATTTTTCAGGCAAACTTCTTTAATGGCTTTCCCATAAAGAGGAACATCTTTGATAGCTTGAAATAGTTGAATCTGGATATGCATGTTTTTCAATTGGTCAAGAATATCAAATGGTGTTTCTGTTGGAGATTTGCTTCTGTACAAATATTTTATTGTATGTTTGTAATTGATGGCAACATATAATATACATCAGTATCCTGTAAGCAATTATTAGTATAGATATTTTGGAGCCTTGCGCGTTTACATCTATGTTGTAGACATGTTCTGGATGAAATGTTCATACACATAGATTCAGATATGTAGTTTCAATTGAGTTATGTTAATTTGTTTTGGCAGTTACATTTTCTAGAGATTATATGTTAAGAGCCAACGTATTTACATTATTTTTTGAGTTGTACCTATCCTCAAGATATGCATGTTTGTATTCATGTTTAGTTACGAGTTAATGATCATTATCCAAAGGTGCTAAACGTGTTTTAACATAAGCATGATGTTTGAGTTAATTTGGTAGAGCCGACTATGTGAAGTGATGCGTCCACTCATTTTGAGTTGTGTGGTCCTAGCTTTGATTGTGTGCTTAGTTAAGCCGACAAGGAAGTTACTAAAATTTTTCCTATAGCCGTCGTGACCCTATCCTTGGGGAAGATACATATAGAAGTTCAATTGTGATTGCAAAGTGTGAATGAAGGAAGAAATAATAAGACAGAGAAGAGCATAAAGTTAGATAGTAAAGCTACATCATTCATCATTTCAAGATCTATGTGAAGAATCAGAAGAAGATTAAAATTCATTGGAAATGATCAAGACAACAGGTCTACACAAACAGTTCATTTTCAGATATAGTGTATATCTGCATTACATAAGGTTGTTGCCTTCACCATTTGATCAGTGAGCTCTTGGAGAGTGTGTCCTCACCCCTAACAGGATTATTTGTAAAAGACTCCTAACAGGGTCTGACCTTTAACTAGGTCTCTGTACTTATTGCATTGTAAAGATCAACTCCTAACAGTGTTGCAATATCTTCTAACAAGGATCATTATAAACTAGTACAGTTATGTGCGGGTGCTAATTCCCACCGAATTTTTTACCTAATTTGGTTTTCCCTGTTACCACAATTGTGTTGTTCAATTTTGTGTTATCTTTTTGAGTTTAAGTTTAAATTTATTCTGTACTTAACTGGAAAAATAATTGAATCTTGTAGATAATTGATTCACCCCCCTCCCCCCCTCTCAGTTATCTCTTGGGAATATTCCTAACAGTTTCTTCCTAGGGTATAGGTTTGTTCATACTAAGCCTTTGAGGAAAATGAGGATTAACTGAGGTGTGAACATCAATTTGACTTGATATATTAGTTGCTGGGACAGTATTTGGAAAAGTAGTTTCTGGAAGTGGTGTTGATGGTGCAGGAAGGTCTGGAACTTCCATTATAACAGGAGGTTCTGGTGTAGGCGGGGTAGTACTAGATCTCAAGTGAATATCATTTATTTATAATGCATAGGAAGGGTAATATTGAGCATTAGTATCATACATTGGTTTCTATTATTTCTTGTTGTTAGGATTGGCCTGTGGTTGAGAAGGTAATTGTGTTGGCCTTGGAGTAGGACTTGTGGCTTCAAGAGGTCGCATTATTGTAGGTTGAGATACTAGGGGTGGTAAGGGTTGATAACCAAGATTTTGATTAGGCAATTGTTGAGGTCCTCTCCACTGGTTATATGGTTGCCAATTCCCCTGTGGTGGCTGCCATTGGTTTTGAGGATGTGTCCATTGGGTTTGTTGTGGGCTAAACCACTGGTTTTTCTGAGTATTAGGTCAAGCATTGTTCCAAGCAGATTGGGAGTACTGAGAAGGATTTTGAAAATTCTAGTTCTTCCATTATTATTATAAGGATTAGAAAATTAAAAAGGGTCCTAAGGCATACCTTGTCTTGAGGCCCATGGCCGACGTTGAGAAACAAAGAACACTTTCTCATCTTCTCCTTCTATTTTCATGTACTTAGTAGGAAGGTGTTGGCTCTCCAAATTTTCCACTAGTCTTCACCCATAGTCTTTCTTTTTCTTATGGCAGTGAGGGTAGTATTCAACTAGCTATGCCTCGACATCTACATGCTTATTTTTGGAATTCATTGTATCCATGTGTGTATCAACATCATTTATGATATCTTGCTTGAAATCTGACAGAAGGTTCAAGATTTCCATCTTAGAAATGCCCCAGCTATTCCCCTTAGCAAGTGTGGACCAAAATCCTCTGCCCTTCTTTACAGTTGATCTTCAATAGTTGAGGTATATTTTCTTAAGATTATCCTAGGAAGATTGAGATATATCTCCCCAAGCCATAAGGTTTAGTGCTTCAAGGTAGTTGTCATTTACTCCTCTCAAGAAAATGAGTTTCTGTGAATCCTCCTCCAGCACATGTTGTGGATTCTTCTGCAAGTTGTACAAGAAGCATGAAACATAATCTTCCAAAGTTTCATCTTCCTTCTGTGACATTTGAAAAATGGCATCTCCTCTCAAGTCACCCCCTTTACAATACTCTTTGTAGTTTTGCAGAAACAGAGTCTGCATCTCATTCGAGCTGGTTACTACATCAGCCCCTAATCCCATAAACCATCTTAGAGATGACTCCTTCAATGTTGCTGGAAAAAACTTGAGTTTATGGCCATCCATTTTGTAGTCAAAGCTTCAACAAAGAATGTCAAACTCAAACAAAAAGGTGTCAGGGTCTTTAGTTATTAAGCCATATAACTTCGAAAGTGCAGCGGTGGGTATGATTTTTAGGTTGACATTATTGATAAGGCTAGGAATAGGGAATGGAAAGTTAGGTTGTGCCATTACTAGAGGTACTTGGAAATGAATTTACTGCTGGAAAAAAATATTATACAAAGGATTATGAACAACAAATGCACTTGGGGTGGAATCATCAAGACAACTGGCCAAAATTTCAGCAAAAGGTTGAAGGTCAACTAGATCAAAAGGGTCTTCTTTAGATGAAGGTGTTGCAGGAAATTCAGGACTTGCGTTGACAAAATTTAATTCAACTTCTTCAAATTCTTCATTTAGATTAACAGATTCTCTTGGAAGGAATCTTCCATGGTCATCTCGTCTTCTTCCTCTTCAATGCATGCAAGTAATTATGTAAACTTGTGAAGCAAGTTCAGGACTGCAAGCTACTATCTAGAAAATAGGAAACTATCTAGAAAATGGAAAATGACTCAATAAGGTCCTTAGCTTGACACCATCCCCGGCAACGGTGCCAAAAATGAATAACCCCACAATAGGTAATAATAATCATGCCAAATTTTCTCCTAGGAATAGGATATTCAAACTAAGGAATATTTTCCCTATCATGAAGTGCATTTGAATTGTCAACCCAAGGACATATACTTGAAATGGGAAAACATAATTTGTGCACTAAGTCTCTCATAGAGTCATGTTACTTAAGTTGAAGGAAGGAAAATGCATGAAAGGAACTTACACTATTGTTGCAGGAAAGTAAACACACACAACTAATTAATTAAATTGATGTTGACAACTATAAGTTCAACCTTAACCTATTCTATCAACCCAAAGCATTCACTATAATTATCCCTGCAGGTGTTGCATGAACATACACAAGTTATAATGATGCAGGAGGAAACAATAAATTCTACTTGAAGTTTTGTAAATGCTTAAAAAAACTTAACCTAGTCTACTCTAATCCACCTTCCAAGTGGGCCCCCTTGGTCATCTTCTGCTAACTACTAATACAAAATATAACTAAAAATCACTCCTTTGTTATATTTCCAGAAAAATTGATTACATCATAGTGAAACAATGCACGAAACTAAAAGAGTAACTTTGCTTTCCAAATGCAACAATGGTACAATCATCAAAAACTAAAACTACAATCTAACAATCATATCCCTTTATATAGAGGATTGATATTTATTTAAAACATAAAGTTAAGGTTTGACTGATTCATGCCATAAAGAAAGGAGAATGCAACAACCCATGATAGAATATCATAAAGACTGGATAACTGCTTCAACTAAGTATTAACTGTAGAGAAAATATAGCATAATTGTGTTCCTATATTCCCTGAAATGATAGTTCCTTCAATTCAGCAGGCCTTTCCTACGGTGTCATAATGGTTCTCCACATCATAGCTGGGACTTCATCATTTCCTTATCAATGCTACCGATCCACTCTCAAGGCACTCCTCTTTCCTCACAAGTTAGTAGTACATGCATGTATATTCAAGCTTTCAACTTTTCAACTTAATCCAAATGCTATGACATACATTCAAACAATTATATGAAATACTGTGGCATATATATAATATTTATCAAAGTATGTCAGTACTATCTACACATAGGTTTTGTGGATATGACTGCACTTATAGCATGTTCATAAGTTAAAGTACTTAAAAGTTTCACAAGTGTTTTGGAAATGTCTTTAAAACATAGCATAAAATCAATATAAAATAGAGACAAATTATTGCCCCGTCATGCCTTATCCCTAAATATCCTGGCAACCAAATTACCCATAAGCATGTGATTATTAGAGAAGTCACTACACAAAGTTTGAATTTTTTAATATGAGTCAAGGGATCACCTTTTTCATTGTATATTTCCAAATGAGTTCCCTTCGTGTATTGAAGGATAATAACACAAATGATATCTTGGGACAATGGGATAGAAATGTCACAAGTGTTAATGTTGAAATTTAATAGGATGATGGAAGCGATTTGTTTTTATAAGGATCAAAAACTTTGGGAAAGGGCATTGATGGTGGCTTAGGTATTGGACATTTTGGATAATATAGGAGGTATAAAATTGTTATGTGAGATGGATAGTCCATTAGAATAAATAGGTGGAACATTTTGATAGGTAGTTATAGATGATGGTTTGGAAATACATGGAATACTCATGGAAGTGAGTAAAGAACTTGGGACTCTTCTAAGACTAACATGAAGGAATTGATGTTTTGCATAGATGTAATCATGATGGGTGGAGTGTAGGTGGACACATTAGGTAATAAATTAGGAATAGGAATGGAATTGTCAACATTAGTAAGATTAGAAAGGTTCAAAGCTTCAGCACAAATTTTCATAGAAGGAATGTTATCATGCACAATATGAGATTAGTCATGTAATAAATCAACACTATGTTCCTTATTTTTGAACAATCCTCATCAATCCTTCAATCAAGGGAATTACCTCACTATTAGAATGTTGTTGACCCAATCATTGTTTAGGTCTTTCCAATTCATGGGAAATATTTTTCACTTAGGTGGGAGACACTCTTGTTAAGGATTCATCCTCATCATGTGAAGTGTCGGAAGAGTGATTCTAAAAAATGTTAGGTATTTCATGCTCATAAATAGAAGTTTCACCTAGATTTCGATGGAAGATGCTAGTGGACTCAGGATCAAACCCTTTAGGGAACCCATAAGCATACAACTTCTTCTCATGGGGATATTATAGGTAGGACTTGAGGTCATAAAACTCATACACAAAGGTACAAAAGAAAGGAATGTATAAACAAGTAAAAGTTCTAGTAAATTGATCTTTTAAACATTTCATGAAATGAAATAGCTAAACATATAAATCAGATCTGAAATGAAAATGCACGTACTCACTAAGTTTCTGCAATGTAAGATCCAACATGAATGTAATTAAGACATAGAGAAAGCATAATTGCACATGTAAACTAATGAATTGTATGAAAAGGACATCTAACTATCCAAATCAAAAGTGGAATGTAATAAGTTATATTCAACAAAATTTAGCATAAGGAAATAGGGTTGAGGTTTTTAATGCATTTATATAGCTCATATGGAGGAAATAATAAACAAGGCCCTATCTCCTTTGTGTTGCATTGGAAATAATATGATCCAGATAGGCTCAAAATAAAATTAATTTTCAAGTGGATGCAATGGGTTCCTTAACTATTGTGTAAGTAAGGAGTTGATTTTTGAATGTAAAATTGATGAGGAGATGCAATATTTTAGGTTGAATGAAGAAAAAAATTGAACTTAAAAATATACAAAATGAAAAAGATCTAATAGACAAATTATGCTATTGAAAATAGAACCCAGAGACTATAGAAAACTTGAAAATTCAATATTGATCTGATGTGGACGGACTAGGTTGAATAGATCTTATTGTTCCTATAACATAAGAAAATGTAACATAGAAAAATGTGTAACATAAGAAATGTAACATTTGAAATATACGGGGGAAAGATAAGATATTCCTCTTCTATCCCAAGATGCACAAAGGAAAGATCCAAATTGATCAACCCAAAAAGGATCAATGCACAAATGAATCAATCATTTGGAAATGAGAGCAAAGAAGAAAGTCTTAAATTCCCATTTTATGGAAATAAATGTATGATAGATTTAGAATGATTAAGGATTTGAATTGAAATGGATAGGAGAAATGCACTAACCTTAAAGTATTTCAGATCAAACAATGTTGTTTTCTGGGGTCTGTACTCTGTTTCTGGAAAATCTAAAGTATGATCCGAAAAGGAAATGTAGAGACAAACAAAACACAAAAATATTTTTCTGATCTGACACTGTCTTGTTAAAAAGGTCGACCTTGACCCACAAATGTCACCCCTGACCCAATAATGTCGACCCTGACCTGCATAGCCTCGACAAAAAATCTGTTCGTGGAGCTCGAAAGAAAGCCGAAAAGGCTATCTAAATCTGGCCTCAAATCTTCAGTCCTAAACCTGTACCTACAAAAAAAAGAGATTTTTTTGTTAGGGGGAGGGGTTTGCCTTGGTCAAACCCCGGTTTTGGAATTAACCTCAAATATATGTAATTGAAATTGCAGAAGTAAATAAAGTAAATGCATAAATTCACCTTGCTTGTAAAATTCCTTGTGGAGGATTCAAATCCCTGAATCCACAAGTATGTATGCACCAATGGATCTAGAATTTATACTGTAGGATGTCTTCAATCAATTGCTTGTAGATCTCCAACACCAAATCTGGGTTCTTGTTTATGAAGAGGCTTGGAAGAAGGCGGATGGAGAGATCACCAAAAGGGCACTGTGTGGCTTGAATCCTTCAATGGCCTCCCCATGGATCTCTTTGAATGCTTAAAGGCTTGATGATGGATGAATCATTACTTCAAATATTTCTTTATTTCTTTCTTGAACTTCACTTGATGATGTTTCTCAATTGCTCAAGGATGCTTAGGCTTCAATAGAGGGCTTAGAGAAAATGAGGGGAGAAAGGCTCCCTTTTATATGGAATTTGGGCACAATATTCTACGAAGGTCGACATAGGAGAATTAAATTCCCATTAAATCCTTTACCCCTAGGAGAGGACCTAAGTTAAATATAATTTAGGAATCACTGCTTCAGAACCCAAAACAGCCGATTCGGAAGCAGGAAATAACTTTTTGCAAAGACTGACATCCAGAAATTGTGGGACCCCAAGATTTGAACCCTGGATCAAGGTCAAGGTCGACCTTGACCTAGGCCAGGGTCAAGATCAACCTTGACCTAGGTTAGGGTCAAGGTCGACATAGACCCAAAAGGTCAACCTTGACCCTGAGGTGAAATATCTAAGATCTGTAGTCTAGGATGAAAAAATCAGGTTGGAAAGAAGTGGAAGTAGGGACAGAATAGGGGGAAAGCCAGGTCTAGATCAGGAACCCAATCAAGGTGCTTGACATGACCCCAAACCACTTACTCGGAAGGATAAACTAGTCTACCATGGAAGTGCTTCTATTTTCTGACTATACATTTAGCCCCCACTTTAGCAAGAGTATGGACCCAACACAAACTCTTGGTAAAGGAAATCATAGAGAAAAGACAATCTTATTGAAACCAAGAGGGACAAAGAAATCCTTAAGACCCCATGGACTTAAGTCTTTATCAACCCTAAGATCATGATAAGAGAGACATCACCGGTCAAAGAGAGAGAGAGAGAGAGAGAGAGAGAAGTGGTTAGCTCACCCAATAAGATGTGTGTATCTCACTGTGAACCACAAAAAGGATAGGATGGCCCACCAAGCAAGCACTTGATAGTCACCCCATAAATTTGTGTGCCTTCTGGAAACTTTGTGCATGTATGTAGTGCGTCTTCTGATAGATTTTATGAAGTACCCATGGATCCATATCCTTATATCACCATGGAATACATTTGTAAAATGTGTATCTCTTCAGGATTTAGCAACTTATGTGCATTACCTTCTGAGGATTTAGTATATTGAATTGTAATTGAATGCGTATCTCTTTAGGATTTAGCAACTTATGTGTGTTACCTTCAAAGTATTTAGCATATTGCAAAACAAAATGTTAGAAAAATGCATAATATAAAATGAGGGAGGCCGTATATATGCCCCCCTCCTTAATATGGAAAAGTACATACTATTTTGACATGTTAAGGAAAGAAAAGAACAAGGATAAAGCCTTCTTAAACATCAAGACAATATCCATAGAAAACACCCAGTCCAAGCCAAGAAGGTCACAGCTCCTATGAGGCCATGGAAGGGGCGAATGCAAAGAGATATCATGCAAGAAGTAAAAAAGTAACCCTTATGAGGGATAGCACGCTATTTAGTTTCCAAGGTGAGAGATTTATCAACCATGGAAACCCAATGTCAATCAAAGAAATAGGTTATGATCAAGGACATAGATCCTCAATGCAAACCAAAATTTTCATGTATGATTGGATATCACATAATAGATAGATACTGCTTAACCAAGGGAAAAGTGAATCCTGAAAAGACAGAAAATAAGGAGATGGCATCCTTTCCCCCCAAGTGTGGGGACAAGGATGAAAGGGGACCTATTATATCTCTCACAATACTATGCAAGACAACGAGCCCCGAAATATTAGGCTAACATTGTTTACATAATGTGGAGTTCCATAATAGGAACATAAATGTTATTTAGAGAAAATAGGATTGAAATACAACTCATTAGCAGAATATATATAAATAATTTTACTATCAATGAGCTGCCTAATATTATAATGTAAAGCTTGACATTCATTAGTAGAGTGGTCATGAAATCTATGATACAAACAAAAAGGAAGAGTCTTCAAGTGTGGACTATGTTTCTTTTTGCATTTACGTCTAGTAATCATCTTAGCACAAAGGAGTTTAGGCAAAAGAACTTCTTGGTCAACTTCCTTCATAGGTTCATCATGTTTTGAAGTGTTATTTGAGATGTTGGTATTGATGTGTTGTTGAGGATTAAATCCCAATCCATAAGAATTCTCATGCCCCCCATTCTGTAAGGGCATTTGAATTCCATGTTTATGCTTACCACATCCTTGACCATGGAATCCTTGTTTAACTAGT